>JAHSUH010001820.1:0-16228 GCA_025388415.1 Cynanchum wilfordii
AAGAGATCAAAGAGGTCAAGATGTATATGCTGGATTTGGAAAGGGCCAAGAAACCAATATTTCTATGATAAAGGCAATCAAAATCCAAGAGGGAGATGTAGGAAAAGGAACACAAGAAGTAAGACAAATTATTTTTTCTTTTTGTTCACACTAATGTTTATTTTATAAAAAAAATGTTAGACTCACTTAGATATTTTATTCTAATTTATTTCTATATATATTATTATATATTATTACCATTGGGAGCCCTTGATAAGTGTGGCTCGATTTTCCTTTATACTTTATGTTAATTGAGTTCTTGTTTTCTTTTTTCTTTTTTTTCTTTTTTCAAAATCCATATAAGCTTATTTATTTAAATTTATTAAAGCTTGTCTTAAAAGTAGAAAAAGTAAAGTATTAGTCTGGCTCAAAATTTACTTAGGAATTAGTTGTGGGAATATGTTTCAAGTTATAAGTTTTGAATGTATAAAGCATGATTAAGAAGTTCATAAGTTATAAATTGTTGCAAGTAATATTTTAGAATTTCATGGTTATCGTGAAACCGGCAAAAATTAATTCAATTAAATCAATGAGTAATATAGAGTGTTCACTTATCGGTAGTTCCCCTAAGAAGTCTAATCAAAACCAATTAATAAGAAAGTAGAAAATTAAAATAAAATGGAGGGTTTGAGATTACAAAATTATAAAAATAATAAACTAATAAAAAAATGCAAGTATAAGATTTAAATTTTTAGTTCAAGGGTAATGATCCAATTCAAATTCTTTCTTGTTTGTTAATGAATTACCATATTTTAAAACTAATTCCTTGATTGAATACTAAATGGAATCCCTAATTCGTATTCATATCACCTACTAACAACTCGTTAGAATTCGACTAAACAATAAAACAAAATCATAGACAATCCTCAAATCAATCAATTCAAGTTTAATATAAAATCCATGATAAATCAAGGCAATTTTTGAATCCATAAAATTGTCCAAATTGAAATCATTCATAAACAATAATTACAAACTTAATTCAACCAATAATCACCAAAGAATTAAGTCAAATCTCTTTTTTTTTTTTTTTAAGCGAATTAAGTCAAATCTCAACAACATTCAATCAATTAATTTAATCATAGGATCATTAAAAAAAATGGATTCATAGTTAAAAATTAGCTTAGAACCTAGAATTGGTGTAGATTATGAACTTCAAACTCATTTTGGCATCATTCACTACAACAAATTTAACTTGTAGGAACACTTGAAAGTGTTATAATTGTTAGATTTAGATGTAGTTTTTTTTTATGAAGTTTTAAAAAAGTGTTGTATAGGTGAATGTTGTTATACATTAAACAATACTTATGAGTGTTGTTAAAAATTAGGTTTTAGATACAATTAAAATTGTTGAATATTCTTATTTTAGATATAGTTATTATGATGTTATAATCAAATGTTGTTACAATTGAAAATGTTGCATTAATTTATTTTCTTGCCACTTATAATTGTTTTAAGATGTGTATCTATTTACACTTGAACATGTAACAAAATATCTAATATTGATACACTTTATACTTGCACCATTATATAATTAATATTATACCTTTAAGTGTTACTATTCTTATGTTTTACCACTCTACAATGTATACCATTAATAATATTTAGATATAGTTTTTAATACATTATTTTAATGTGTTTTGATCCAATTAAAGTGTGTCTATATGTCTTTATAACTACATTATATAGTGACGTATTTGCTTACATTAACAATACTTTAAATTGAATCTTATCATATTCATTGATACACTTAATTGTGTAACTATTGTAATATATTCATATGTTCCATAGTATAAATATATTCAAATGTTCCATAGTATAAATATATTCAAATGTTTTAATATAATTATCAATCATTTTAAATGTATAGAATAAAATCATTCATTCTTAAAAAAAAAAAAAAAAAAAGTCATCCATTCATAAATTCTTCACATATCTCCATAAATATAAAAGTGATAATAATAAAAAGGTTTTCCCGTTCTCTCTCTAGAGTAGAACTTCTCCCTCTTCTCTCTAAGAGAAGCCTTCTTCTAGTTCATCTAGCTCATGCTGCTGGATTTTTCCAGCTTTATATGTGTCGGTGTCTCTAAGATTGTTTACTTATTCTCTTGTTCCCTCATTTATTGTTTGTTATAGTTGCTCCCATTTTGTAGTCTTCACATGGAGGAGCAGAAGTCCACGTTGGAACTGTCCTTCAACATTCCTGCCATTAATGAAGATCTTGAAAATACGTTGGTTGGTAAACTCCTTACTCACAAGGTGGTAAATCATATTGCAATCATCTCGGTTATTAACTCTGCTTGGAACCCGGGGAATAATGTCCAAATTAATCCATTGGACAAAAACATGGTGTCTTGTAAGTTCTTGAGAAAGGAGGATATGCTCAAATATGCAGACAATGGCCCATGGACGGTTAAAGGGGCTATCCTCAACTTGAAGAGGTGGAAAGCAGAACCGACTTTGGAGGAGATTGATTTCTCTTGCTGCAAATTTTGGGTTCAAGTACATAATCTTCCCCTTAATCGTATGAATATAGAAAATGCAGTCAAGATAGGCAACTTTGTTGGAAAGTGTGTGAAGAGTGATGAAGGTTTTCAGACCTCTCTCCCAAGAAAATTTCTCGGAATTCAAGTTGAAGTCAATATCATAAACAGCCTGAAGGTGGGCTGCTTTATTACTAGAGAAAATGGCAGTAAGTTATGGGTTTCATTTAAGTATGAAAGATTGACAGATTTTTGCTATGGTTGTGGGAAAGTAGATCAAACTATCCAAGCATATTCTGAACCAAGGAAGGATTACCTGTCTCATGAAGAAGCTCAACGGGGATTTGGGCCATGGATGAGAACAACCCCTCTGAAGCCTCCACAGTTAGCCAAGGCGGAAGCTCCAAAAACCTCCTTTTCCTCAAAACCACCGGAAGAATACCTGGGAGCCGACGGCCAGGACAAGACTTTACAATCCTGTTGGAGGCTACTTTGATGCCGGACCGAGGTATGTACTTACTATGCCCGAACATTGTCTTGCTCTGTCAAGTTCCCATTCCAAAACACTTCTAGCCCCTCTTCTTCCCGCCAACTCACTACCCAAATTTTGGAACCTTTCCAGCTATCAAAATCCTTAAACCCCTTCGGGCCAAGTAGATGTGTCAAATCTACAGACCTCTCTGAGCCCATAAAAACCGACCAAAATCCTCTAGCCCAAACTCCTTATTTTATTTCAAGCCTAACCAAAGTCTCAAACCCAATCTCCCCGATACTTCCCCGATCATCTTTACCCAACCCACTACTCTTTTAACTTCTACCCGATTCCCTTGTAACAAACGGTCTATTAGTGCTTCACACTCTGGTCTAAAGAAGAGTAAGCATCGGAGTCAAGACTCTACTTTCTTTACTGCTTTCTCTCATCTGCAAATCCAAAATGAACCAAGTGATGCTGGTCCCGAGAATCAAGAAGGCAACCGGTTATCTTCTGAAGATATTGAAGTTGAAAGAGTACTTATCACTCATAGACGCTTTATTCATGTTAAGAGGCAAGCAAGATCAATTAGACCACCCATTATCACGAAATACATGAACAGGATAGCAACAAAACCCGGTCAAGTGAAGGATACCCAAATTGAGGCTAAGGAGGCGAGCCATAGCATGCCCCCACGGTCTAAATGTTAGGAATTGTGTGGAATTGTCGAGGGCTTGGTCATCCCTCGACAAAGAGAAGTTTGAGAGGCTACATCAACTCTCATAGACCAGGATTTGTGTTTCTTTCCGAAGTAAAATGTAACAATGCTTTGGAAAAATGGAAAAATTGTGGAAATGTTTGGTTTTTGTCATTTTGAATTTGTCCCTTCTTTAGGGAAGGCTGGAGGCCTGTTGTTAATGTGGAAAAAGGAATTGAATTTTAAATTTATTGTTTCTTCTTCCTCTTTTATTAATTGTTTGGTTTTCACCAAGAATTCTCCCACTCCATGGCTGTTGACTTGTGTCTATGGGCCCCCGATCCCTTCCCATCGTTATCTCTTTTGGGATAACCTTGATAACATAGGCAATTCTCACAATGGTCCATGGCTTCTAATTGGGGACTTTAACACTGTTTTGTCCAGTGATGATAAGATAGGTGGAAGAGTTGTGGCCTCTTCTAGTAATGGGGGTCTAAGAAGAATTATGAATGATCATGGGCTTATTGATTTAGGATTTGATGGTCATCCTTTCACTTGGAATAAATTCAAGAAAGGCTAGACAGGGGTATAGCTAATGAGGAGTGGAAGCTGAAATTTCGGAAGCTAGAATTTCCCATCTAATAGAACCGAATTCGGACCATAAGCCATTGTTGTTACAACTCAATCCCCAAGCTATTGATTTACCTAAACCATTCAAGTTTGAGTCTATGTGGATTGGGCACATGGATACAACACTTATCATTGAAGAAGCTTGGCATAGACAAAGTTCTTTCCTCTCTAGGCTGAAGAACACAAAATTGGCACTTAAAGAGTGGAACAAAGCGGTTTTTGGAAATGTGCACTCTTGCATCAAAGAAATCAAAGAGGCAATTCAAATGTTGCAGTCTCAAACCCAAGATAATAACACTATTAGAGCTGAAGCTAACCTACAACATGAGCTAGATGAATTATTGAAAAGAGAGGAATTTCTCTGGAGGGATAAAGCCAAATCTAAGTGGCTTCAAGAGGGAGATGCTAATACTCGATATTTTCATATTACTACCATTCTTCATCGGAGGTATAATTCTATTACTTCTATTCTATCCTCTAACAATACTTGGCTCTCTAATAGATAGGCAATTGGACTGGAATTTCAAGAATACTTCTCAAATTTGTTCAATTCAGTTGACCCTCAATTTCCGGAAGATCTGCAAAAAACTCATCCTTGTTGTTTCTGGCCGGAGGATAACAGGAAGCTGAATTTATTGCCATCAAAAGAGGAAATTCAAAAGGCTATTTTCTCTATGGGCAGTAACAAAAGCCCTGGACCGGATGGGATGACAGTGAATTTTTACAAAGCTTATTGGAGTATAATCAAAGATGCAGTGGTCCAAGAGATTCAACAAGCTTTTCATTCCGGGATTATTAAAGCTACACACAATCATACCTTCATCTCACTTATCCCCTAAGTCTGTAAGTGCTGCTAAGGTAGACCAGTATAGACCTATTGCCTTATGTAATGTGTTTTTCAAAATTATCACTAAGATCATTGCAAATAGGCTTAGGCAACATCTTCATACCATGATTCATCCATGCCAAACTTCCTTTATCCCCCATAGAGCTATCAATGATAATATCATTATCAATCATGAGGTCATGCATTATCTAAAAAGGAAAAAAGGAAAAAAGGAAAAAAAGGCTTCATGGCTATCAAAATTGACTTAGCTAAAGCCTATGATAGAGTTGAGTGGAAAGTCCTTTTACATGTTCTTCTTAAACTTGGTTTTGACACTCAGTTCATAAAGCTAGTAGCTAGTTGTATCTCCACTCCCCAATTTTCTATCTTGCTCAATGGTGCCCCATTTGGTTATTTCAAAGCGGTAGAGGCATTAGACAAGGGGATCCCATGTCCCCTGCACTGTTTACAATTTTTTTCTGACTTGCTATCTAGATTACTTTCCAGAGCATAACTAGAAAACAAAATCGGTGGTATCAAAATCTCAAGATACAGCCCCAAAATTACACACTTGATGTATGCTGATGACTTAGTGATCTATGAGAAAGCTACTACAACCGAAGCTGAAGAGGTCAAGAATTGTTTGCAAACTTATTGCAGTTGGACTGGACAGGAGATTAACTGGAGCAAATCTTCTGTCCATTTTAGCAGTAATGTGAACAATCAATTAAAGGGGGAAATCATCGGGATTCTGAATATTCGGGAATGTCAACATAATGGGAAGTACCTTGGGCATCCTTTCCGCCAAATGAAAACAAAATCAGAGGCATATAAAGAGGTGGTGGAAAAGTTGGAGAACAAACTTGCGGGATGGAGACAGAAAACCCTTTCTATGGCGGGGAGACTAGTTCGGTGAAGTCGGTGGTGAGCCGTTCCCGGCCTTTGTTATGCGGGTTATTATTCTCCCTAAACACATGCTAACTAAAATGGACAAGAGAATTCGAGATTTCTTATGGGGCCGTCACACCACTTGAACCTAAAAGCTTGGGACTCAACTCGCGTTCCTAAGGGAAGGGGGATTGGGCATTAAGAAAATGGAAGATATTAACATGGCCCTAGTGACCAAGAATGCCTGGCGGTTAGCGACACCTAGTCACAAGACTTGGACCAAGTTAATCAAAGCAAAATACCCGAGGGGCAAACAAGTACCTGGATGTGACAGAGGTCTCAAGTTCTTGTGTCATGGATTTGGGGGAGTATTCTACGGAGTATCAAGCTATTGAGAAAAGGAGCATGCTATCAAATAGGGGCTAATTCTACTCTTAAGATTAAAGGTGACCCATGGCTACCGGATATGCAGGATTTTAGAATTCCGGAAGAGGTGATTGTACCCTCTCATTTATATCTGTTAGTGACCTAATGGACCGGGAAGGCGGAACTTGGAACTCAACGTTGGTGAACAATATTTTCCCTAGTGCTACTAAGGAAAAGATCCTAAATACTCCAATTCTTGATTTGTAGCATGAGAGGCTAGTGTGGACTCCCTCCACGACAGGGGAATTTTCCACTAAGACCACTTACATTAATCGGAGCAACAAAGAGGCGCAACCCAAGACAATTCAATCGCATGAAATGGAACAACATTTGGAGTTCTAAGCTACACAATAGACATAGGTTACTAATTTGGAAGATGATGAGCAATATAATTCCCACTTTGACAGGATTCGGAAAGTCCTACATAGCAATGATCAACAATGTTACTTGCCACAACAAGAAAAGAGACTCTTCACCATTTGCTACTGGAGTGCCCTTTAGTCAAACTTCTATGGTGGAATTCTCCATGGCAGATCAAGCTCGAGGTTTTCAGTTGCTTTGAAGTCGAAGAATGGACTTCCCTTCTCCTGGATGTCAACAACAATATGCCGCTAAGTGCAACGAAATCAAAAATTTTACAATTTTTTGTTACATCCTTTGAGCAAGTATGGTTGGAGAGGAACAAAGTTTGGAAGGAAGGGAAGAAAACATATTGGAATGAAATCTCTTCTCACACAAACAGAATTTATCCGAGATATTGGAGAAGTTCTCATAAGAAGCAACAAAGTAGACCACATATCTCTGGAGACACCACCTCGGATCAATGGCAACCTCCACCCCAAGGCGAACCGAAATTGAACTTCGATGTTGCTTTCAAGGACGGAAAAACCTCAACTGGGGTAGGACTAAGGAATTCGGATGGTCGATTGTTGAGGGTTTGGGTCAACCACTTCACTCGAACAATCCCCTTCGGCCGAGGTGCAAGCGGCTATCCTAGCACTCAAAATTGCTTCGATTTGAACATAGAGAGAGTTACGGTGGAAGGAGATGCTCGAACGTGATCTTAGCACTTCAAGGACTCCCCCAATTTGAAGATTGGAGAGCTAAACGGAGAATTGAAGAAGGACAGAGAATTCTAGCCCCCAAATTTTTTTGGTTTTTGAAATTTACTCCGCGTAGCTGTAATTCTTGTGCGCATTTTCTCGCTAAGTGGGCTTTCCACTCTAATTTTTGTGGGTCGGTGGATCCATCCCAGGTTCCGGGTCCGGAATCTTGTGTGGATCCATCTTAGTCTCTTTTCTTGCTTTCTTTTATTGTGCCTTCTGTTTTCGTTCTTGCACGTTTTCTCTTTTTTATTAATATATTCGTCTCAACAAAAAAAAAAAAAAAAAAAAAAAAAGTGATAATAATATTAGTGTGTATAAAACATAAATAAAAATATATATATATATATATATATATATATATATATATATATATATATTCTTGGGACTAAATCGATATTTTAGGTGGTCATCACTTCTTCCATCTCTCTCCCTCTCTCTACTTAAAATCTAAAAACTTTTAAAAAAATATGAATGTTGTAAGACCCCAAAACCGATTTTCCCTTCTTTTTCCCTTGTTTTGACCGCCCATAATTATGGGATTTTTCCTAATTATGGGCTTGACTTCTTTTCTTTCTTTTTTTTTTTAAAAAAAAAAAACTTTCAGACTTATTAGACGTTTGGGCTTTACTTTAACTATCCATTGGGTTCAGCATTAGGCCTAAATAATAAGAACAATTAAGAGTCCATCAATTTAAGATTTATATCATTAAAATATAAAAAATATAAATTTATTTTAATATATGAAATAATAAATAAAAGCATAGAAATGATAAAAAATAGATGCTATAAATGTTAAGTATAAGAGGTTAAAAATGTGTAAATTCATATGGTATTAAATCCCCACACTTAATCCATGTTTGTCCTCAAGCATATATCAATTCAGCATGCACTTTCGTTTTTTCTCCTTTTTTGTCTCTTTCAATATCTAAGAAACCAAATAAGTAAAGTACATAGCGATGAATTGAATCTTAAAAAAAGACAATCGAGAGAATAAGCATTATTAGGATAAAATTTAGCAAAAATCCAAGAATCCCATTTATTTATCAAAATCAAGTGCAACAAGCAGCAACACTCTCACATGGTTTCACTCAATACTCTCAACAAGTTTAGAGTGTATTCAAATATAGCATGCTATTACCATAGACTTGCAAATGAATCAAATGCAATAATCAAAGGGATATTATAAAGGTTATAATGTGGAAAAAAAAGTAAAACAAAAAATTTGTTGTGAACTTTTTTAGATATCATTATAAATGTAAATATTAGAATTTTTTTTCTTTACGTGAAGTTGAATTTCCTATATAATAAAAACTGTTTTAAGAAGTTGCCTATTTTTTCTCTTTGTCCATGTTGTACAAAATGACTCTTGTAATTAGGTTCTATAATAAATTTGTTAAGAAACTTAAGTTTCTTCATTATTATTATTATTATTACCTCAATGTTTTCCTTATATTATTTATTGAAGTTTCATTGGCTTTATCTATTGCTTGGTGGGTCAATGTTCTTATGAAATTTATTTTCCAAAAATCAATATTTTTACTTTTTTTTTTTTTTTTGTTAATTTTCAAGATATTAATGGTAATAGATAGTATATCTACAATATTATTTTCTTTATTGAAGTTTTTTTTTAAATTTTTTTTTTTGATGGAATCCTATTTATTTAAAAATAAATAGTAAAAATAAAAACTGTGTTGGGAAGTTTTTAAGAATTCGTTTAATTAATTGTTTTGTGAAATAGATTTTTTATATGTATTTATTTATAAATTTTTTCATCTTTGCAAAAATAAAGAAAAGAATTATGCTTATTCATTAAGATTTTAGCTTACTTTCCTCCCTTTTATTTCTTTTCAAATGTTATAGTAATGATGAATTAGAGATTAAGTGATTGAGATTGTTAGATGAGTTTTGGCATTATTCATATTCATATTGTTTTGTTTATTTTAATAATTTAATATTCCATCTCTAACAATATTGTTATTTTTGGAGAATTATTAATT
The DNA here is from genome assembly GCA_025388415.1 of Cynanchum wilfordii. Classification (NCBI taxonomy): domain Eukaryota; kingdom Viridiplantae; phylum Streptophyta; class Magnoliopsida; order Gentianales; family Apocynaceae; genus Cynanchum; species Cynanchum wilfordii. The sequence continues at coordinate 9,562 of JAHSUH010001820.1, forward strand.
TTGTTAATTAGGGTCTTTAGAGAATAATTATGTTATTATATTTGGGAGTTGTTACTTTTCTTTTATTTTTATGAAATAAATTAAGTTTAGAGGCATGACAATGTATAAATATATATTACTTAAGAAATTATATAAATATCTATTATCTGTGATGTTCTGTCTTTTTATATTCTAAACTTACATCTTCCATATATATATATATATACTAGTCTACACATTCTGTCTCTAAGTACGAAATTTATATATTGCATTTTTTTTTTCTCCTCTTCCAGTTTTATTTAGAATACAAAATCATCCTAATTAAATTTATTCTATTTTTTTTTTACTAACCAATATTTGTTTGATTTATACATTACTTGTTCTTTATAAATTTTATACAAATAACATAATGTTTTAAAAAAATATATAATTTGCGCAGATAATATATATAAAGTATATTTAATAAATATATATATATATATATACACACACGCGAGAAAATGATAAATATATAAGAATTTTTTTATAAAAAAAATATTATAATAACATTTTAAAAATTTATATGCATGTATAAATTGGTATATATATATATATATATATATGAATTCATCTTAAAATTAATAATTCATATTTAACTAGTTAATTGTATGAATATTCACATCTTAAATTTTTTTTTTTTAGTGAGAAATTTAATATAAATATGTTTATAATATCTAATAGAAACAAAAGAACATATACTAAGTTTGAGATCTAAAAAAATAATTTATATTTAAAACAAAAATGTGAAAGAGAAGGATAAAAACAAAATTAGAAATAAATATATTAATTAGAGTTAAGATTAATTCATATATATGTAAGTAGCTTTTTTCTTAATCTTATTATTTCATCCAGAGATAAATTTAATTTAAATATACATAATATATAATTATCTCTTAAAATAAATAATAAATTAATAAATATTCATAACAATTAGATAAGATTAAAACACAATTTAAAGTTTAAAAAAATAAAAAATTTAAAAAGTTACTATACATATCAAAACAAAATATAATGAAGAATGGAAAGAAAGAGAGAAATTTTGAAACATTAATCAAAAGCCCAAGCAGTCTCCCTACAAACTTGTTCTTCTTCTTGAGAAGTAAAATCATTGACGATATTGAATGATTTGCGAATTTGTTCGGTAGTTTTACCCTTAATCATATCAGCAGTTTGCTTACAAGTAAGATCCAACAGACTCTTAACATCTAAGTAATGAGCAGCCAACATTAAACCCAACATTGTTTCCATGTCCACATCCATAAATTTTGTATCAAAATCATCTAATTCTTCCGCGACGGCTTTGGTATGAGGACGAGGACGAGCATGGTGGCGCTTACAGTACTCGATCACCTTACCCAAAATTGTAGCCCTAACTTTGGGGATAGGAATGAATGAGTCGACAAACCCATCTTCAATTATATTGTTTATCGTCCCCAATTCTTTAGCCACACTTTCTTCCAACTAAAAAATATTACTATCGCAACTCATCAACACGATGTTCTTCTTTCCAGCCATAACCATAGAATAATTTATTATATTTATTTCACTCCAATTCACAACCAATGTAATATTTATATATAATAGTAGTAGTTCTTTTTTCGAGGGGGGAAAAAGAACTCAAATCTTAATCTGATTCTGATTTGAAAAAGATAATGGATACTTCCTAAAGAATTGGTAGCGAAACAAAATACTTTTTCCTATTTTTAAGCATAAAACTAATCTTTAATATATTTTTATTATTTTAAATCTAATGGTTATTTATATATTTATAACTTTTGATTTATTTTTTTAAAATTTTAATTTTAATTTATTTATTTATTTACTTTTTTTCTAAAAAAAAAAATTCACATTTTATAAATATACTTCTAATAAATTTATCACTAAAAAACTGACATGTGTATCTAAAAATATAAAAATCTATACAATAATAGACAATTCAAAATTTAATAAAATTAACTATTTAAATATAAATTATTTATTAAAAATTATATAGATATATGAAAAGTTTTAAATTTTTTATTGTAAATTAATAAAAAACTTCTTATATATTTATGTTTTCTATTATATATACACACCCCTATATGCACAAATAATATTTTTTTATTAAACATTACAAAGTTTATAACCGTAAATCAAACACATAAAATTAAATTTATAATAAATTTTTTAAAAAATAAAATTTATAATATATGCATCTAGTAAATAAATACTTATATTTATATATGAATACAAATAAATACAAGAAGAGATGTATATTTATATATGAGATGAAACTAAACACTGAAAGAAATTTATAAAAATGTTTAACTCTTCTAATTTGTCACATACATTAATAAATTGTTTTAAAAGACTAATAATTGTTTTTAATCGTGTGTTTTGAAGAACAAAACCTAAGAAGCATCCAAGAATATATATGTAAAATCTCAGTTAACAGTGTTTGTAGATAGACAGATTAAAAAATAAAATAAAATTAAGAGTTTGATGAAAATTTTAAAATAATATCTTTATTAAAAATACATTTAAAATATAATTTTCTTGGGAGATAAAAAGTGAGTAGAGAATATAGATGCAATCAAACTCAATTAATATTTAAAATATAAAATTTTATTTGTTTGCTAAATAATATTTAAATTCTAATTATATGTAATATATATTTAAATGATTAAATTGTTGAATATAATAATTCATATATATTATATAAATATTATAATATTGTTTGCTAAATAATATTCAAACTTAAAAAATTACTTAAATTTATTTAATAAACAAACCAACAGTGACACTAAATTCTTCATCATTTCCCACAAGAGTCACAAGCATTTATTAAAACTAAAGACATTTCTGAAAATAAAACACAGGTGTTAAAATTTTCAAAACAATGCAGCTGTCTGTGTTTTGGTTTCCTCTTCCACAAAAATCGCATAAATTTGATGCAAGAAATGTACAACAGGAAGCACCCTTTGGTTAAATGAGATATATGATTCCACTACTAAGTTGACCAAAAAAAAAAAAAATAGAGGAACATAAACTACCTGCAAAATTTGAGTTATTTTCTGCATAACTTGTTACCTCGAATGAGCCAGTAGCAGTGCCATTTGTTTCAAAACACAAGGAACAATATCAGTTGGGATTCCTCCCCAATAACCAAAAGAAGTTCCACATCCAACCAACCTATATGCATTAGTGCTCACAACCCAATTGCAGGGTTCTTCTATCATTCTCTTCAACAAATTAACAAAATCAGTATGGAAGGAAAACTGGACAGAAAAAGAGAGTCAGAGAAAACATAGGAAAGAACATCTGTCATAGGATAGAGAGAAAATATTTTGAAGCAAAAGGGCCAAGACATTTTTGTTTGGTGAAAATGAAGTCTGAGGTTCTTGAACTCAAAACTCTCTTGTTTCTTCTTTCATTATAAAAATAAAAATTGGATCAATCTTTACACCTGAAACGATAGAAACTTACACAGCTCTCATTGTCATAAGACTCTTTTGCAAGAACATTCCTCAAGTTATAAAACTAGTCCTGCATACATAACTAGAAAGGGGAAGTTGTGCAGTTGAACTCCCAAAGTTTTGAAACAAAGAAATGAAACTCTAGATGCATTAAACATACTCAAAACATTTAATAGAGAACTTTAAAGTAGTTGAAGTGCCTAAAAGATTTCCAAAAGGGGCAGAGAGAGTTTACAATATAACCATTATCCTAGACTTTCACATAACTATCACTATTTCAGTCACATAAGATTCACAAAACAATTGCACCACCATTTCAATACTTTCTGAATTCACAGTAAATTAAAGGAAAAAGAAACCCTGAACTTTTAGTATCTTGTGAAAGATACCTAATACTTGAAATTGAACTAATCAGCAGTAGAAACCTGCAAGTACCTACCATTGCTAGTTGATCTTGGAAAATGACTTTGTAGTTGATGCAGAATTCATCATCTGGCAAAAGTGTTACTTACAAGATCTGATATGTGAGTATAATTTGGAGCCCCCAACGAATCAAAGGAGTTAAGCAAAACTATATTCAATTAACACAACTTCAAAGGATTTTTTGCAAGATTCTGCACATCAAATTTCAAAAAGCTCATATCATATATCCAAAGGATGTGTAGCAAAAGAAATAATTGCTCAACTGTATATTGCAAGAAGATTCAACTATTACAGCAGTTGTGACAAAACAAGCAATCTTAGGATCTACTCTGCTAACATAATCTAATGATACAGAAAATAAAACCCAATTTCAACCCTCTGGTATATATCATTAAAGATCTAATCTAAACGGGGAAAATAGAGCCATTTTTTTTTTTTTTTCTCTCATTCATCTTCATCGGCTAAAGCAAATCAAGAATTCAAGCCTAAAGAAGAACAAAAATTAACAGAGCACATCGCTCCATCAATTGAAAATGACCCATATAACAATAAGAACTAGTACTAATAATGAATCTAAGGTAAGAAGAAAAGGATCATCTAAGATCAGAAACAATTCCGAACCCAGTAAAGAAATTAAACTTCACGAACCCATTTCCGCATCAATCTTGGTAGATCTATGTCGGCGAGTTTCGGGCTTCAATGGGTGCAGAACAGAATCTTGATACTTTGAAGGCAGAGCCATACCTCTCTTCTGCCTCTTGGACATTGATCTCGCCTTAGTACTCCCTCGCTTTTTCAACTCCACAGGCGATTCTCCTTTCTCAAACACTAGAAATTGGTTTAAGATCAAGGCATTGAACTCCAAAATTCAAAAATTTATATGCATGTATAAATTGGTATATATATATATATATATATGAATTCATCTTAAAATTAATAATTCATATTTAACTAGTTAATTGTATGAATATTCACATCTTAAATTTTTTTTTTTTAGTGAGAAATTTAATATAAATATGTTTATAATATCTAATAGAAACAAAAGAACATATACTAAGTTTGAGATCTAAAAAAATAATTTATATTTAAAACAAAAATGTGAAAGAGAAGGATAAAAACAAAATTAGAAATAAATATATTAATTAGAGTTAAGATTAATTCATATATATGTAAGTAGCTTTTTTCTTAATCTTATTATTTCATCCAGAGATAAATTTAATTTAAATATACATAATATATAATTATCTCTTAAAATAAATAATAAATTAATAAATATTCATAACAATTAGATAAGATTAAAACACAATTTAAAGTTTAAAAAAATAAAAAATTTAAAAAGTTACTATACATATCAAAACAAAATATAATGAAGAATGGAAAGAAAGAGAGAAATTTTGAAACATTAATCAAAAGCCCAAGCAGTCTCCCTACAAACTTGTTCTTCTTCTTGAGAAGTAAAATCATTGACGATATTGAATGATTTGCGAATTTGTTCGGTAGTTTTACCCTTAATCATATCAGCAGTTTGCTTACAAGTAAGATCCAACAGACTCTTAACATCTAAGTAATGAGCAGCCAACATTAAACCCAACATTGTTTCCATGTCCACATCCATAAATTTTGTATCAAAATCATCTAATTCTTCCGCGACGGCTTTGGTATGAGGACGAGGACGAGCATGGTGGCGCTTACAGTACTCGATCACCTTACCCAAAATTGTAGCCCTAACTTTGGGGATAGGAATGAATGAGTCGACAAACCCATCTTCAATTATATTGTTTATCGTCCCCAATTCTTTAGCCACACTTTCTTCTAACTCAAAAATATTACTATCGCAACTCATCAACACGATGTTCTTCTTTCCAGCCATAACCATAGAATAATTTATTATATTTATTTCACTCCAATTCACAACCAATGTAATATTTATATATAATAGTAGTAGTGTAGACACTGAAATTTTATTTATATATTTAATTAAATTTAATTATATATTTAAATATATATTGAAGATATTGAAATATTTTACTCCTGGGATGAGTGACACATGACAAACTAATAGTCATTGGTTGTCACTCTCTTCATCTATAAATAGAGACCTTGAGAAGCATTCAAGTGAGGTGGAAATAAGAGGTAAAATCGGTGGTGACAGAGAAGAAAAGAAACTCCGACGATTCCCTTCGGGGATCGTCCATAGTTTCTGGCGCATCCTCCCTCCCTTCGAGATCAAGCCCCAAGGCTCTCGAGAAGTCAAAAATCAAATCAAATACAGATGGATCGAGATCAAGCCCAAAGGCCCTCGATGTTCAAATCCATTCCGAGATCCAGCCCAAAACGCCCCTCGGAAGAAATCAAAATCCATTGGATCGAGACAAGCCCAAAATGCCCTCGGATCCACGACGAAAAGAATCGGCGGAGAAATACAAAGATTCGAGCCCAACATCAAAATATATATTATCTTGTGACATTTATATATTTTTGATTATTTATTTTGCAGATAATAATAATCGAAAAGAGAAAATTTTATTGTTCACAAATTTGGCACGCCCAGTGGGACTATCTCTACCGTTCATCTCTTTCCGTCAAAATACTGTTGGAATGGAGTCCAAGAATGATGTCAACAAAGCTGATTCAAACAACGTTGCTGCGGAGGTAAGTGTTGGTGTTTTGACGTCTGCGACCTATGTCGATCCTACCACGCGAAGCAAAGGAAAGGTGATTGCCGATTTGCGGAAGAGACCAATTGGCGATGCATCTCACAAATTCATCAA
>JAHSUH010001828.1:0-11491 GCA_025388415.1 Cynanchum wilfordii
AAATGACTGTTTATGTCTCTAGCACGAACACTTGATGAAATGTGGAGGGAAGTGGGGTAAATGGCCGATACTACTGGAAGGATTCCTCTTTGGATAATAGGTACTGTAACAGGTATTCTTGTGATCGGTTTACTAGGTGTTTTCTTTTATGGTTCATATTCTGGATTGGGCTCGTCCCTCTAGTAATCGAATGAATTGAGTTGTAGACATCAAAGCATAAGAACTCAACGGGATTTCCTTCTTTGTTTGTCTGATTCAGGGGGGGGGCCCGTTGAGTTCTTAAGAATCATACTTCTTTTTTTTTTTTCTAAAAGAAATCCCTTTTCTTCCGTCTCCGTCAAAAAACTCCACTTTCTGGTGATGCTTTTGAAAAATGAACTCCAGTGATTGATTCAGAACACCGCCTCCCTGACAGTATCTATCCGTACTTTCATTTAAAAATTAGAAGAAAAAGGGAATAAGGAATCACTCAATTTCGTGGATGTGGGATGATAGAATCTATATTTTGTAAATTAGATATCGGGTAAATACTTTCTATACTATTCTATACTAATAGATCTATACTAATAGACCTTTACTCCTTATTTGCATTTTGACTCTTTTTATTTTAGTATCTCATCTTTTATTTTAGTATCTCATCAAAATGCAATTTTTTGAAGTTCATTCAATAAGTTATATTTAATGAATTGCCCTCTTGTTTTTTTATTTGTCCACTACTTCTTATACTTAGAATGTTTTAAAAAAAAAAGGGTTCCCGGTAAATCTGTAAAAAAAGACTAGGAATATTTGAAAAAGCGCATCAAGAATCATTACTCTTCGGCACAAGAAGGGGGTTTCCTTTCTTGTGCCGAAGGCTGGGAAAACGAAAAATCCCTTTTACAAACTTGATGTCAATAAATCCGCAAGTCTAGAAATTCATTTCAGCCAATTGAACCTTCTCGAACTGTTTCTTTTTAAGAACCAAAAAGATTTGTGCCAAAATAACAGATGCCAAGAAGAATAAAAGGCCTTGGACACGTAATGGATCTTGAAGTACTATTTCCGTATCCCCCTGACCAAATCCGCCCACATTAGGATTACTCGTTAATGGTTGATCAAATTTCAGGGATTCCCCCTCTGAAATAAGAAGTTCTGGTCCTGGGGGGGATAATATCAACCACTTGACGTCCATCCGGATCTGTTATGGATATTTCATATCCCCCCCTTCTTTTCTTTTCGTATGATTTTCCTTACTATACCCGCTGCTGTAGCATTATAAACTGTATTGTTACTCTTGCTCCCGTCAGGATAAATCTGACCCCTTCCCCTGTTCCCGCCTACGTATATAGGATATTTTAAGAAGTGAACATCTTTTTTAGTAGCGGGGTCAGGGGAAAGAATAGGAAAGGAAATTTCACTATATTTCTGACCGGGGACAGGGCCTATCACAAGAATATTTTTTTTATTAGGGCGATAGCTCTGAAAAGACAAATTTCCTATCTTTTCCTTCATCTCGGGAGAAATACGATCGGGGGGGGCTAATTCAAAACCTTCCGGTAAAATAAGAACAGCCCCTACATTCAAACCCCCCCTTTTACCATTAGCAAGAACTTGTTTCAGTTGCATATCATAAGGAATTCGAACAACCGCTTCAAATACAGTATCAGGAAGTACCGCTTGCGGTACCTCAATATCCACGGGCTTGTTAGCTAAATGACAATTGGCACATACAATACGCCCCGTCGCTTCTCGTGGATTTTCATAACCCTGCTGTGCAAAAATGGGATATGCATTTGAAATGGCCGTCTGAGTTATGATATATATCATGAGCGATACGGAAATAGATCGAGTAATCTGTTCCTTTATCCAAGAAAAAGTATTTCTAGTTTCCATGGTTCAACCGTTGATACCAAAATTTATACAATAGGTGGGGTAAGTCACTAATATAGTTCCCTATCCACGATTCTGTTAGTTACTGGAATAATATAGGATTCATCCTGACGATGGGTAAAAATAGAAAGCATAAATTTTCAATGCTTTGTTTATGTACAACTACAAAGTTGCAAACCTTCGAATTGGATTAGATTAATATGAGTGGATCCGTTATCAGTCATTCATTGAATGATAAATAACTACAAGTGACGGAGATACGCGATTTAAATAACGGAAAATCCAATATTTAAAAACTGTATCAAGAATGACTGGAAAAGTGGAAACAAGACCCGATATGATTTGATCATTCTGAACAAATCCAAAATCTTTGTAGACAGAGCCAATCAGTAATTCCCAACCGTGGGGTGAATGGAATCCGATACATAAATCGGTTAATAAAAAGAATACAAAAAGCTTTGACTGTGTCGCTTAGGTTATATAGGAATTCCTGGGCCCAAGAGTTAAGAATAACAAGTTCTTCGTTACCCAAAATAGAATAACCACTGAGAATAACAAAACAGATTATGTTTATTGAGAAGTGAAAAATCGTATGGATATGATCTTCGTTGTGTATCTTGATTAATTGGATCGTTTCTTTTTGTATTCCGAGAGGTATAGGAAGCTTGTGTAGACGTGTCTCCGAGTATTCTTCGATCATTTCGTCCAAGACGAGGAGTTCCTCTAATTCTATGAATTTTTCTAGAATACCCCTTTCTTGAATATCATTCAATAAAATTTCGGATTGCCCGGCATTCCACGAATTAGTAACCCAAGATTCCAGACTTTTTTTAAATGAGAGAGAAAGCCACCAAGAAAAAATACTATAGATACAAGAGGAGTGGATGCTTTCTTTTTTGCCATTTTTTCATCTGTGAATTGTTAATCAACCCACTTCATTCGTCGACTCTATGAGATCGAATCCTTCTTTCACGCATGAGTTCTATACAAGGTACGGGACCTATTAATTTAATCTATTTTATTTGTGCTTTTTTGATTAGTCTTTTAATCTCGAAAGACTGGAGAAATCGACTAAAAATCAATCCATTTCCAACGAAGAAATACTAAAAAAAAGTTTCCCGATATCTCAATTGCGCAAATTCGAAACAACTGTCTCCTTTCAATGAATGACTGAAAGAAACTTTAAGTTTAAGTAATGAATATTAATCCAATTTTGAGACGAAAGAATCCACAATATCCAATATTTAAAAAAAAAAAAAAATTCCCTGATTGCCTACAGACAGGAATAGTAGAATACTACTAATTGAGGGAAAGATATTGCAATACTCAAAGTAGCAAAACAAGCCAGAAATTTTCTAGTTATCATTATTAATAAATCTAATTGTTATTTTTGTCTTGGTTATTAAGGAAGACAAAAGAAAGGAGAAAATAAAACGCCGAGTGACAAAAATAAAGAATTTCGTTTTGTAATTGTTCCGCCCCGCTTTGGCTCGAAATGACCCTTCTGATGAAACTTCACTTAGGTTATAGGTTATGTTATAGAAAAAAAGAGGATTCTTGCATTTTTTCCTCAAAACACCCATTTCCCTTTTTTTTTTTTCAAAATACTTCAATTGGTACACGCAAGAAATAGGCCAATTCAGCAGCTTTTTGTTCAATTTCCCGTGGAGTCAAATTCTCATCAGTACGAGTTAAGGGAATGGCCCCCTGGCCCCGGATGTCCATATAAAGGACACGACGGGCATAAATACCCTCTTGAACTTCTATTCTAATGGACTGAATATCTTTTATAAGGAATCGGAGGAATATGCGACGATTTTTTCCAGGAAATCCCCACCGAAAAATGCACACTATGCCTTTCTTTCTATCGAATCGATCATAACCGCTGCCTACATTCCAGGAAATTGTGCACCACAAATAGGAACTAATAAAGAGACCCGCGATCCCGTAGAAAGACATCACGATACCTTGTGGAAAAAAATGATTTGCTGAGACGGAAAAAAAGATATTAAATTTCTACCAAGATAACAGGAAGTTCCAACCAATAAGAATCCTAATGAACCTAAAAAAAGGATAAAGGCCCAGCAGAAATTACTTATTTTTCGAGACTCCATTATAAGTTCTATCCATATATGTTCTGATCGCCAATTCATACTTGATCCGGTTTTTTTTTATTGGAATTGAGAGAAACCCTCAAATTAATCTGACTTTACCTTTTTTGTTTTGTTTCCGAAGTAACTCTCATCAACTAGCACTAGTTTGATGTGAACCTTTAGGAGTAATTCATCAAATTACTTAGATCTAATCTAAACTAAAAACTCAAAAAATAACATACCCTTCATATGATCCCACTATACATATAGATCCGAGGACTTTTTTTTCAGCCATCCAGCGATCCTGGTAGATTTGAAAACGGCTAGAATTCATTTACCCATATATTATTATGTTTCTGCAGGTATAAGAGGCCTTTACTTTATGTCTTTATGTTCGGCAGAAATCACATGTTATATCATATTTCGCTAAATAGATATCTGTGTTAGTTATGATGCAAGTCTAAGTTTTTGAAAAAAAAAATAGAAGAGATGGGGTCCATCAGGTCTAAACAATCTTGTTTTCTTGAACATGAAGAGATAAAGAAGCCATTGCAATTGCCGGAAAAACTAGGCCTACTAAAGGCACAAAAAAAGCGGGAAGGTTCATGAATAGTACCTTATTGCGTACCTCGTTATTATTATTTATAAATAAAGATATTTTATAATTATACTTATAATTAAAATTACATTTCATTATTATTTAACTATAACTATATTCAACCTTAGTATAGATCTAAGTATCTATATATCTATATCTAAGTGAGGATATAGAATAAACGTAGAGCTAAATAAATCAATTTTTTCATCTTTGGATATTGTACAATTAGATCACCCGCCAAAAAATTCCTATTAACTAAAAAAAAAAATAGAGCTAAGTTCATATTTGTAGCAAAGAAGTAGTTAGTTTATTCGGAATTAAAGGAAATAGGAATTTTGTTTGGCGACCTAAGATCTAATTGTACAATACAAAGAGAAAAAAATTGATTTATTTAGCTCTACGTTTTATTCTATATCCTCACTTAGATATAGATATATAGATACTTAGATCTATACTAAGGATTGAATATAGTTATAGTTAAATAATAATGAAAATTCTTAATTATAATTATTATAAGATATCTTTATTTATAAATAATAATAACAGGTACGAACAATAAATCGAGGTACCTATTCATGAACCTTCCCCCTTTTTTTGTGCCTTTAGTAGGCCTAGTTTTTCCGGCAATTGCAATGGCTTCTTTATCTCTTCATGTTCAAGAAAACAAGATTGTTTAGACCTGATGGACCCCATCTCTTCTATTTTTTTTTCAAAAACTTAGACTTGCATCATAACTAACACAGATATCTATTTAGCGAAATATGATATAACATGTGATTTCTGCCGAACATAAAGACATAAAGTAAAGGCCTCTTATACCTGCAGAAACATAATAATATATGGGTAAATGAATTCTAGCCGTTTTCAAATCTACCAGGATCGCTGGATGGCTGAAAAAAAAGTCCTCGGATCTATATGTATAGTGGGATCATATGAAGGGTATGTTATTTTTTGAGTTTTTAGTTTAGATTAGATCTAAGTAATTTGATGAATTACTCCTAAAGGTTCACATCAAACTAGTGCTAGTTGATGAGAGTTACTTCGGAAACAAAACAAAAAAGGTAAAGTCAGATTAATTTGAGGGTTTCTCTCAATTCCCAAAAAAAAAACCGGATCAAGTATGAATTGGCGATCAGAACATATATGGATAGAACTTATAATGGAGTCTCGAAAAATAAGTAATTTCTGCTGGGCCTTTATCCTTTTTTAGGTTCATTAGGATTCTTATTGGTTGGAACTTCCTGTTATCTTGGTAGAAATTTAATATCTTTTTTTCCGTCTCAGCAAATCATTTTTTTCCACAAGGTATCGTGATGTCTTTCTACGGGATCGCGGGTCTCTTTATTAGTTCCTATTTGTGGTGCACAATTTCCTGGAATGTAGGCAGCGGTTATGATCGATTCGATAGAAAGAAAGGCATAGTGTGCATTTTTCGGTGGGGATTTCCTGGAAAAAATCGTCGCATATTCCTCCGATTCCTTATAAAAGATATTCAGTCCATTAGAATAGAAGTTCAAGAGGGTATTTATGCCCGTCGTGTCCTTTATATGGACATCCGGGGCCAGGGGGCCATTCCCTTAACTCGTACTGATGAGAATTTGACTCCACGGGAAATTGAACAAAAAGCTGCTGAATTGGCCTATTTCTTGCGTGTACCAATTGAAGTATTTTGAAAAAAAAAAGGAAATGGGTGTTTTGAGGAAAAAATGCAAGAATCCTCTTTTTTTCTATAACATAACCTATAACCTAAGTGAAGTTTCATCAGAAGGGTCATTTCGAGCCAAAGGGGGGCGGAACAATTACAAAACGAAATTCTTTATTTTTGTCACTCGGCGTTTTATTTTCCCCTTTCTTTTGTCTTCCTTAATAACCAAGACAAAAATAACAATTAGATTTATTAATAATGATAACTAGAAAATTTCTGGCTTGTTTTGCTACTTTGAGTATTGCAATATCTTTCCCTCAATTAGTAGTATTCTACTATTCCTGTCTGTAGGCAATCAGGGAATTTTTTTTTTTTTTTTTAATATTGGATATTGTGGATTCTTTCGTCTCAAAATTGGATTAATATTCATTACTTAAACTTAAAGTTTCTTTCAGTCATTCATTGAAAGGAGACAGTTGTTTCGAATTTGCGCAATTGAGATATCGGGAAACTTTTTTTTTAGTATTTCTTCGTTGGAAATGGATTGATTTTTAGTCGATTTCTCCAGTCTTTCGAGATTAAAAGACTAATCAAAAAAGCACAAATAAAATAGATTAAATTAATAGGTCCCGTACCTTGTATAGAACTCATGCGTGAAAGAAGGATTCGATCTCATAGAGTCGACGAATGAAGTGGGTTGATTAACAATTCACAGATGAAAAAATGGCAAAAAAGAAAGCATCCACTCCTCTTGTATTCTATAGTTTTTTTACTTGGTGGCTTTCTCTCTCATTTAAAAAAAGTCTGGAATCTTGGGTTACTAATTCGTGGAATGCCGGGCAATCCGAAATTTTATTGAATGATATTCAAGAAAGGGGTATTCTAGAAAAATTCATAGAATTAGAGGAACTCCTCGTCTTGGACGAAATGATCGAAGAATACTCGGAGACACGTCTACACAAGCTTCCTATACCTCTCGGAATACAAAAAGAAACGATCCAATTAATCAAGATACACAACGAAGATCATATCCATACGATTTTTCACTTCTCAATAAACATAATCTGTTTTGTTATTCTCAGTGGTTATTCTATTTTGGGTAACGAAGAACTTGTTATTCTTAACTCTTGGGCCCAGGAATTCCTATATAACCTAAGCGACACAGTCAAAGCTTTTTGTATTCTTTTTATTAACCGATTTATGTATCGGATTCCATTCACCCCACGGTTGGGAATTACTGATTGGCTCTGTCTACAAAGATTTTGGATTTGTTCAGAATGATCAAATCATATCGGGTCTTGTTTCCACTTTTCCAGTCATTCTTGATACAGTTTTTAAATATTGGATTTTCCGTTATTTAAATCGCGTATCTCCGTCACTTGTAGTTATTTATCATTCAATGAATGACTGATAACGGATCCACTCATATTAATCTAATCCAATTCGAAGGTTTGCAACTTTGTAGTTGTACATAAACAAAGCATTGAAAATTTATGCTTTCTATTTTTACCCATCGTCAGGATGAATCCTATATTATTCCAGTAACTAACAGAATCGTGGATAGGGAACTATATTAGTGACTTACCCCACCTATTGTATAAATTTTGGTATCAACGGTTGAACCATGGAAACTAGAAATACTTTTTCTTGGATAAAGGAACAGATTACTCGATCTATTTCCGTATCGCTCATGATATATATCATAACTCAGACGGCCATTTCAAATGCATATCCCATTTTTGCACAGCAGGGTTATGAAAATCCACGAGAAGCGACGGGGCGTATTGTATGTGCCAATTGTCATTTAGCTAACAAGCCCGTGGATATTGAGGTACCGCAAGCGGTACTTCCTGATACTGTATTTGAAGCGGTTGTTCGAATTCCTTATGATATGCAACTGAAACAAGTTCTTGCTAATGGTAAAAGGGGGGTTTGAATGTAGGGGCTGTTCTTATTTTACCGGAAGGTTTTGAATTAGCCCCCCCGATCGTATTTCTCCCGAGATGAAGGAAAAGATAGGAAATTTGTCTTTTCAGAGCTATCGCCCTAAAAAAAAAAATATTCTTGTGATAGGCCCTGTCCCCGGTCAGAAATATAGTGAAATTTCCTTTCCTATTCTTTCCCCTGACCCCGCACTACAAAAAAGATGTTCACTTCTTAAAATATCCTATATACGTAGGCGGGAACAGGGGAAGGGGTCAGATTTATCCTGACGGGAGCAAGAGTAACAATACAGTTTATAATGCTACAGCAGCGGGTATAGTAAGGAAAATCATACGAAAAGAAAAGAAGGGGGGATATGAAATATCCATAACAGATCCGGATGGACGTCAAGTGGTTGATATTATCCCCCCCAGGACCAGAACTTCTTATTTCAGAGGGGGAATCCCTGAAATTTGATCAACCATTAACGAGTAATCCTAATGTGGGCGGATTTGGTCAGGGGGGATACGGAAATAGTACTTCAAGATCCATTACGTGTCCAAGGCCTTTTATTCTTCTTGGCATCTGTTATTTTGGCACAAATCTTTTTGGTTCTTAAAAAGAAACAGTTCGAGAAGGTTCAATTGGCTGAAATGAATTTCTAGACTTGCGGATTTATTGACATCAAGTTTGTAAAAGGGATTTTTCGTTTTCCCAGCCTTCGGCACAAGAAAGGAAACCCCCTTCTTGTGCCGAAGAGTAATGATTCTTGATGCGCTTTTTCAAATATTCCTAGTCTTTTTTTACAGATTTACCGGAACCCTTTTTTTTTTACGAAACATTCTAAGTATAAGAAGTAGTGGACAAATAAAAAAACAAGAGGGCAATTCATTAAATATAACTTATTGAATGAACTTCAAAAAATTGCATTTTGATGAGATACTAAAATAAAAGATGAGATACTAAAATAAAAAGAGTCAAAATGCAAATAAGGAGTAAAGGTCTATTAGTATAGATCTATTAGTATAGAATAGTATAGAAAGTATTTACCCGATATCTAATTTACAAAATATAGATTCTATCATCCCACATCCACGAAATTGAGTGATTCCTTATTCCCTTTTTCTTCTAATTTTTAAATGAAAGTACGGATAGATACTGTCAGGGAGGCGGTGTTCTGAATCAATCACTGGAGTTCATTTTTCAAAAGCATCACCAGAAAGTGGAGTTTTTTGAAACGGAAGAAAAGGGATTTCTCTTTTAAAAAAAAAAAAAAGAGTATGATTCTTAAGAACTCAACGGGCCCCCCCCCTTGAATCAGACAAACAAAGAAGGAAATCCCGTTGAGTTCTTATGCTTTGATGTCTACAACTCAATTCATTCGATTACTAGAGGGACGAGCCCAATCCAGAATATGAACCATAAAAGAAAACACCTAGTAAAACCGATCACAAGAATACCTGTTACAGTACCTATTATCCAAAGAGGAATCCTTCCAGTAGTATCGGCCATTTACCCCACTTCCCTCCACATTTCATCAAGTGTTCGTGCTAGAGACATAAACAGTCATGGATAATTATGAAATGAGACCCTTCCAAATGCGCTAAGAGAATGCCTAGAATTCTTATTTCTTCTCTTTCGTTTTATTAATTGAAGAAATAATTGGAAAATAAAACAGCAAGTACAAAAATGAGTAATAACCCCCAGTATAAACTGGTACGATTCAATTCAACATTTTGTTCGTTCGGGTTTGATTGTGTCATAGCTCTATAATTCGGATGTAGGTTTATCGTTGGATGAACTGCATTGCTGATATTGATCCCAAAAAAAGACGGTAGGTACGGCTAGACCGTGAACAGCCAACCATCGTACTGTAAAAATTGGATAGGTTCGATCTATAGTCATTAGGGCCTCCTAAAAAGATCCACTAAATTCATCAAGTTGTTCCAAAGGATCAAAACGGCCAGTTATTAATGGAATTCCCTGTCGGCTCTCCGTGGAAATACTCGTTTGGCCGAGGACTTCCAAACACATCATAAGCTAAACCGGTGCTGACAAATAACCAACCCGCAATGAATAGGGAAGGTATAGTAATGCTATGAATGACCCAGTATCGAATACTGGTGATAATGTTCTCATTCAGTCAAGATATTACATATTACCCGGACTGAACCTATTGCTGACTGTAATGAGTTAAATTGAAAGTAAAGTCAAAAGTTTTATAAGCTTATTCTTCGCTCGAAAATCGACAATAGATTCGCTAGAATTCAAAACAAAAATAGACAAAATGCTAAAAAATGAAGTTACACGGCCCACCTCTTATTACTTATTCTTTTATTAGTTTATCTAAGAGTTACTCAATGAAGCGGTTGATTGAAATCGCAAGATGGATAGATATTACAGATGATGAATCAATTTCATTTTATATACCTGCCACTTCTTTTTTATCTTTGTTAGTACTGTCTATAATGGTAGATGAAAAACAAACTTTCAATTGAGCTTCTTCTTTCAATTGGAATTTTTTTGTATCCTCTTATTTTGAAAAAATGGAAACTTAGGTAAGTGCTTTATAAACATATGTAGAAAAAAAGATATTTCATTTAGATCCTTTATGCTTACGATAACTAGTTATTTTGGTTTTCTACTAGCGGCTTTAACTATAACCTCCGCTCTGTTTATTGGTTTAAGCAAGATACGACTTATTTAAAATTCATATTTGAAATGAATAATAAATCTTTCCGTGAGATCCCATGTATTCTATAGTTACTTACAGCGTCAATTGTCAATTCTTGGTCATTGAGATTCATGCCAATTTGGATTAGTATATAGGTATATATATTACCTTTTTTTTTTCTTTTCAAACAACAAACAAATTGAAATGATTGAAGTTTTTCTATTTGGAATCGTCTTAGGTCTAATTCCTATTACTTTGGCTGGGTTATTCGTAACTGCATACTTACAATACAGACGTGGTGATCAGTTGACCTTTGATTAATATCTCTTTTTTTTTTATCAACCTCCTCCTTTTTTTATTTAATCCACAGATTTAATCCACAGGAGGGCAAATTCCTATTGCTGTGCAAAAGTTACTTAATCCATTTCAGTCTAATTTGATCTAAGAATAAAAATCACGCTCTGTAGGATTTGAACCTACGACATTGGGTTTTGGAGACCCACGTTCTACCGAACTGAACTAAGAGCGCTTTCTTCTATGAATAGATAAGACTGTAAAGAAAAGGATTACCCCATTTATTTTGGATGCATAGTATTATTGAAATACTATGCCCAATTTAAATCGATCTCAGACGATCCCTCATTACTGCTCAAAGTAGCAGTAATAGGTAGGGATGACAGGATTTGAAC
>JAHSUH010001829.1:0-80861 GCA_025388415.1 Cynanchum wilfordii
CTTTCTCATTTAGTGGAAAAATGAGACAGCAGGAATGTTCATTTTTAGAATGGTCAAAACTTTTAGTGAAATACTTATTATCCTTATCCTTATCGGGTAATTCCAATTTCCTCTTTGCCCTAGCCTTGTGAATTAGTTGTTCCGGGTTATCAAACATATCTCCTAACTTGCTTGTAGTAGTCCGAGTCATCTTCCTATCAAAAGAAAAGAATAAGAGTTAGTAATAAATTTTCCAAGGCTTTAGAATTTAGGGTTTTTAAGAATTTTTTAGAATTTTATAGGTTTTTAGGATATTTATTTTTTATGGGTTTTTTAAATTTTATGAAAGCTCTCTGGATGATATCCATAATAACTCCTAGTATGATTCTAGAATATATTTTCTAAAATTTAGATATTCCTATCTTTAATTAAATTTAGATAATCTAAAATTAAAAATTTTAGGAAATCTTATACTTAGGAGGATCAAGTTTACTTTTCTTAATCAAATTATGTCATAAAGAATAATTACTACCGTTATCAAATCACAAAACTTCTAAAATTTTGATCGGGAATTCTAAAAATTTTATGAATTTTGCATCTCCGGCAACGGCGCCAAAAATCCGATGTGAATTTTTGTTACTATATTTTCAGCATAGATTATGATTGAGGTTAATTAAAGGAAAACAAATAGGTTGTCATTTAAATAACCAAAATCTAAGGCAGAGTACCAATCGTATGTAGATAGTAACATGGAAGCATCAACGATTTTACATTTATAAAATATCGTATAGACCCAAAGACGTTGACAACAGTTATAAGAAATTATTAAATATGACAAGAATTTATTAACAAAAGCGTGGGCAACATCCATTCCTTGACAAACATCCACTGCTACAACCCATAAGTAGTGTAGCTGCACAAAAAACATAAAAACATAATGAGAGTAACCGAAGTCCCGAAAAGTCCACGTGGGAAGGACCTTCCGAGGTGGATTCCACGAAAGGCCAACGTGGCCCCGGATAGGATTCCACCGAGGTCTAGCCGGTGGACGAAGTACAAAACTTTCGGAGCATGACCTCTAACAAGAGATTCGCACTGAACCTCACATTAAATGCACCCGACCCGACATGCTCTGTTTGAAGCCACTATTGCAGGAATGTCAAGCGGAACCACAACAGGTGTCACTCCCCCATTGGCCACGCTTCTCCATAAAACTATAACACACACTCACACACAAACCAAGTGAAAGCCGGATATTCAGTATATAGTCTCGGGTGCCCGGGAGAGGTTCGCCGCTATTCTCCCCGATCGACCCGCCAACACTGTTGCATTCATATTCCGATTTCTAACTTGACCGTCGCAGAGCCAACGCCGGGAGCACACCCCCCGACATTTGGCCTTCTTGCAGGTCCACGTTAAGGAGAACGGTCCCACGACGCACACGTGGAAGGATCAGGAGAGATTGACCCCGATCGGTTGGTTCCGTTACCGGGAAACAATTTTTCTAACACCTTCTTCACTGTTCGCCTTTTCCGTGACGACAAAGTAAAAATGCTGTCCCACAGTCAATCCTATGTCTCTGCACCTAGACAGAGAGAGCCGACAGTCCAAACTCTGGCAAGACCGTCCCAACAGGCCGGGACATCAACTAGAAGAGTCGGAGAATGCCCCGACAGAGTACAAACGTCGGCACCGATGGGACGAGAGGAGACACCCCCTTGTCCCCATGTCAGCACACGCCTCGGGAACCTCCCGGGGGAAGATTTACTCGGTTCACTCAACAGATGGAAAGATCGACCGTCGGTTGAGAGACAAGGAGATCGGAACAATGATACCATCTTTGATGAGTTAGAGGCCCTTCGTATGTACAAAAAGACCAAAGAAGTCCAAGAGAAGGTTGAGCGGATGATCGCTCGCTTGAACAAAGATCCCCCGCCGATGACTGTATCGAGAGAACCCGACAGGCAAGTCACCTATCGGACCCGAAACGTAAGGAATTTCCTTGAAGTTTTGCAAGAGAGGATTCAACTATCTCAACTTGAAGATTTGAAGAAGAACAAGAAGATTTACAAGGAGGGAGTTGAAGAGGTTTCTCTACTTCTATTACTTTTTGTAATTTCTATCTTGTATCTAGCTACCAACCTTAGGAACTCTTCTCTCTACATTTCTCTTAGGTAGAAATGGTTGGTTTTATGTTACTTATTACTTTTGGCAAATTATGGTTTTCATGGATGATTGTTGTAGTTTTATTAATTCGAATTGCAATTTCTATCTTAGGTTTGGATCTGAATTTTATCTTTAGTTTGAACTTTGATTCGGAATTGTGGTTTCGGATTAACACTAATTGTTAGGCCGGAACCGGGATATACGATTAGTGCCAAGTTGATGTGATTAGGTTTCCTATTGATGGACCGGAACCAAGATGATTGATATGAGATTTGATCTTGTCAACATTCAAGTGTTCTTAATCTAGGAATTTCTTGCCACGATCCGTATGGAAGAAATTCTACCTTAGACTTGAATTTGGTGAGGTTATGATAGTTAATTCATGATTAATCTTGCCCTTAGTAGTTTGTATCCTTCATTTCACCTATGATTTTCCCTTGAGTTTCTACCATCCATATTACTTGCTTTCCATCTACTTTACATTGTTCATTTACCTTGCTTTCTAGGAATTCGATTTCAATCTTATCATTCTTGATAAAGGTTGGATTACTTGATGATTGATTCATACTTTCAAATCATATTCATAATTGATTTAATTATATTTTCCACACTAGAAATTAATAGACGTCTTGGGGAAAACGATTTTATAAATATTAAAATCTGAATACTACCTTTATTTACTAAACTATTTTGATAGGTTCTCTGCCTAGTTGAGTTTATTATCTAAGTGACAATTCTATTTTAATCTTGAAAATTCCTATTATTTTTAGTATTATTTTATTTAATTATTTATATTATTTTTATATATAATAAATTCACATCAAGTACTTCGTGTAAATTAATATTTAATTAGAAAGTACTTTAATTATTTTGTAAATTCCAAATACATATATAAATTTTAATATGTATTGATCTTTATTTATTTATGTTTAAGTTGATTGAATCATCTTGTCAAAAGGAAAAGCCTTGAGATAAGAAGTAAAACAAGTCACAACTTAAATTGATATAACAATTTTTCTTTAAATATAAGGAAAATGGAAAAGGAAAGTTCAAGTCAAATAAAGACTTAATATTTATATATACTTGGTAAATTACAAAATTTGGAAGAAGATACTCTTCTATCCTTAGTTACATAAAACCTATCCGATTAAAAAAAAACAAAACAATATTGAAGTCAAGTTGGCGGAAGAGCTGGAGTGGCTTGAGTTGTAGCAAGGAGTTGAGAGTTCAGATCACTTGGAACAGTTAAAGCTCGGTCAATGTGCTCGGTCTCCACGGGCGCAGACGAGGTACCCTCCGAAGGAAGAAGACAATCAACAGGGATGAAGACGATCACATCTTCATCTTCTTCTTCTTCTTCCTCCACAATTGTGTTTGGAGTGGCAGGAATGGTATTCAAGAAATCCCATAAATATGGATGAAGACTCGGTGGTGGAACCCATTCAGGCAGACCTCGGCTGGAGTCTCTTGCCCTGATCGCTTCAAGTTCATCCTCCTTAAAAGGAACAAAGTCAGCCCCTCTTCTACACTCATCGGTATAGAAATCATTATAAAAACACTTCATCACAAAATCTTTGTCTTCGAACTTGTGAGGAAGTTGCTGAATTATGTGAATAGTGCCCTTGTCAAGAAATTCAATCTTCTTTTCATTAAGCTCAAATTTATAAGTCGCAGATGACTTGAAGTTGGAAATGATTCCGTCCTTGTAATCGTCGGACTTCAAACGGTCATTTTCATCCTGAAGGGCAACCAGGCGAGCAATAGTTTCATCGCGACCGGAGTTTGCTCTCAATACTTGTTCTCTTAACCACTCAATCTGAGACTTCGCCTCGGCCAAATCATTTTCGAGAGTCAAACTTCGGTCCTCAGCAGATTGAAGTCTCTGGTCGGACCGGGATAATTTGATCTTCAACTCATCAACTTCATCTCCCAATTTGTCCCCGACTCTTTCGAGACTCTTCAAATTTACCGATTGGGAATCATACTCCAATTGCAAGGCCCGAAGCTTTGACTCGATTGGGAATCATGTACCTTGACCAATTTTCTTCTCCTCTTTGCCGTTCTTGGTCAAGCGAAGAGGCTTTATCTTCAAGGTCAAGGATACATGCTCCAAGCTGCAAGGTTGAAGTAAAAGTTTAATATTTGAATAAATAAATAAGAACGAAGTATAGAATGAAGTAGAAGAAAACTTACTTGGGACAAAAGACCACCAAAATGGTTAATTGCCTCGCTAACGGAACGTCTCTAGGCACTCTCGTAAGTGGCAAAATTGGTACTTCGCTTCAAAGCAACAGTGCCCAAACGAGAGGCAACATTCCTATCACCGAAATCCAATGTGTTCAATGGCGGGGTGGCCTTCATGATCTCTTCTAGTAAAGCCACAAACCCCGTACCATTGGTAGGAAGATGGAAATCGGGCTGAAGCCAAGAAAGTGACCTAGTCTCCACACTTTTTCCTTTTAACAGAAAGTCGAGGTGTAAGAACCGAGGTTGAAGTGTGTTGCGAGAGGAGAAGGAGCCGAAGTTGAAGTAGCCCACTGAGAAGGAGAAGGAACGTTCACCGAATGAAGCGGCATTGATGGAGAAGACGAAAGTGTGTCTTCCCGAGGAGAGTCCTGAATAGTCACAACTTCGCGAAGTGGCGACAAAGTTGGACGGCTCCCCTCTCGGTGAGACTTATGACGATGAGGTTCTTCTTCTTCTTCTCGGGAACGTTTCACACCTCGATTTTCTTGATTTGAAGAGATGTCTCTGCTCGAAGTGTGAGATTCACTTTGTCCCGAAGATCGGGACTCCTGCAGAGGAGGAACATCGGACTTTTTCTTCTTCTCCCCATTTTTAGCCTTACGACCAGTAGGCTTGGGAGGATATCTTTCCAAGGAATTCAGGTGTCCTTGTCTGATGGTGTATTTACTGTTGCGCTGATTCCAGAAATCGCCCTCACACATTAGATCTGCAAAGTATGAAGTAAAATGTCGGAAACTCTTGGGGAAAAAATAGACAAAATTTCGACAAATAATCTAAGTCTACCCTTAGCTGTCCGACATCCCCTTGAATTGGGAGCAGTACAGAGTGGACATTCAGTGTAAAGTACAAGTCCTTGATGTAAAGTCCACATCGGGTTTTCCTCTTCATCCTCATCAAAACCTAGCTCTTTTTGGCGAGCTTCAAGACCATACGACGACATAGGACAATCATTGCCATTATAATCCTAACAACATTGGGATAAATTTGGGTAAGCTGGGCTTGTGCGTGTACAAGAAAATCAACGAAGGCTGGGTCGAAAGGTAAACGTACACCAAGCATCGAAGTGTGCAAGAGGAATGTAATTTGTTGACATCAAACCAGCTTCGGGAGTAACAGAGACTCTGTATTTGGTGAAATCTACACCGAAGTTAAGAGCTTCGACTTTAGCCACTTATTGAGAAAAAGAACAACGGTGAAGTACGAAGTGTGTGGTGGGGCGATCAGGACAATAAGGCTCAAAGGCGACACCTTCCAGTACTTCGCTAACTGGGTTCCTAGGAGCTTGCAAAGCAACCGTCACTCTGCTTGACTCAAGTAAAGTTCTATTTTGGCGGTTTCCGGTACTTCGCCTAATGAGGTCAGAACCAAAACCCTCAGTCATCAAATTTTCAATTTCTTCCTCGGAAAGACGGTTATTCTCATCTTCAAAATCAGCCATTATAATATCAACCTGCGTGGGATCATCGGAAAAGCCTAAGATATCTATCAAAAATGTTTTAATCGATTTTATGTCGGAACAACTAAGCATTTTGGTTTCTAAAGGCAAAGTCTCATTCGGATCAAATCCTAAGGATTCTAAGTTAACAGATTTGATACTAAAATAGACCTTATTCCCAGATTGACGGGATACACTTTGAAAGTCGGGGCATATTTCCCAGCAAGTATCGGTTCTATTAAACAAAACCAAATCTGGAACTTTGAGAGCTCTAACAGTCTTCCTCGCAACAGATTTTTGACCCATATTAATGAGAGGAGAAAAAGAAAGTTCAAGAAATGAAAATACCTTTTTCTTCAAAACCGAAATTTGGGGTAGAAGGATTTAAAATCACCACGGAACTTGCAGAAATTCAAGGGATGAGACGGAATCAAGATAAAAGTAGGGGAAATGGAGAATGCTCGAAGAATCGATGAAAATGGAAGACAATTGGAAAATTTTGCTTTTTGCAGAGGGTTTCGGTAGAGACTATACTAAAGAGGCAAAGGAGATATGAAAGAAAAGAAGAAGAAAAGGGAAGAAATAAAAATAAATATAATAATAATATTATTATTTTTTGAGTACATGGGGGGGGGGGGGGGGTGCCCCCCCCTGGGTGCCGGGGAGTTGGGGGGCGCCTTCCCCCCCCCCCCCCCCCCCCCCCCTGATATTATTATTATTGATATTATTATTATCATTAATATTATTATTATTAATAGAATTATCATTATTATTATAAATTCCCATCATTGTGTCACGATTAAAAAGGAAAAGAGAGAGTATGACAACCGTCAAAAGTTATTTTTGACAATTGTCGCACGCGCGTGAAGGGACAGCTGGAGGGAATTCAAGTGTCAATCGACAGAATTTAAATTTTGAAAATTTTTCAAGGATACTAAGTGTTCAAGAAGTTCACGACAAAGCATAAATACATTTATATTTCGCCCTCGCCACTGAAAGGGAAAAATGCCACGTGGATAAAGTCAACATCAAATAAGTCAACATTTGGTTAACATCTAATTGATTAAAGTTGGAATTGAAGTAAAAATAATTCAGACCTAAGTACGAGATCGAGCAATCAGCAAGAGCAACGAAGTAAGAAGCCACCGAAGTAAAAGCTAGTCGGATACATGCCTTGGATATTCCGTCCACTTATTTCTTTTTTAAATATAATAAGAAGTAAATGGCGGGACCCACAAAAAGGCAATAATTATGAATTAAATGCTGCATGCCCAGAAACCGACAAATGGTAAAAATCTCATGACATAATTCCACTAAATAATAAGAGGGTTTGCCTATAAAAGGCAAACCTCCTTATCATTTAGAGATCTCCTTCTCCTTCACTTTTCAATTAGAATATATATATATATATATATATATATATATATATATATATATATATATATATATATATATATATATCTTCATAAATGCAAAAGATCAGTAGTTGAATTTCATGCAAAATATTGAAGTTCATGATTTTCTTCATCAGAATTGAACTCTTTATGAACTAGGGTTTCTTTCTAATTCTTTAAATCTTTTCGACTAATTTGATCGTCGGAGGGTTTAAACGGAGAAAAACCTCCGTCTATGCTTATTTGCATGATTCAAGTTGTTGGACTGAACATTCAAATCATCTTCACCAGTGGACAAACTTCATCTTCATCCTACAACCAGATCTTTTTCTTAGCTTCAAATTCTAAATTTCTGTTTGACTGATTTCTTGCATCTTCAATAAGATATGATTTCGAAAATTAGGTCTTCTGGCAATTTTCTTGACATTTTCATGCTTAATTCTTATTCTTCTTGTTGGTTGAATTTATATATATATATATGTGTGTGTGTGTGTGTGGGTGTGTGTATTGTTCTGTGAATTTATTGTGTAGAGAATAAGTAAACTTCTATAAGGAATCAAATTTTGTTAAGGATTGTATATTTTCTTGATCTATCAGAATATATGAATATATCTATATTATATATGATTTTAAGATTTTTTTTTTTCACATTAAGTAATATACTTGAAATTAGGAAAATTGGCCAAATTGGTCCCTTAACTTATAAATGTTTTGCGATTTCATCAATTATCTTTAATTTTGACCAATTTCATCCCTTATCTATTATCCGTTAATTTTTTTTTTGGTCAACCGTTAGTCAACAGTTAGTCACCGTTTAAAAAAAATTGGCCAAATTGGTCCCTTAACTTATTATTTTTTTGCGATTATATCTCTTATCTTTGTTTTTGGAAAATTTCATCCCTTATCTTTAATTTTGGCCAATTTCATCCCTTATCTTTGTAATTTTAGCCAATTTCATTCCTTATCTTTATAATTTTGGCAAATTTCATCATTCTGTTAATTTTTTTTTATCAATGGTTAGCCAACGGTTATATTTATTAAAAATAATTTTTTCAAGAGTAAAAATGTCAATTCACTTTTTTTTTAAAAAAAAACACACAAAATTTGTGAAAAACTGAGTGGAAGTATTTATAATAATATTCATTATATAATATTTATTTTTAAAACAATAATTCACATTTATTTTTTTTAAAAAAAGTAAATAATATAATATTTTAACTCTTTTTAATAAAAAAAATTAAAATTCTAAAAATATATTTAATAATACTTAAAAGAAACTTAATATATAATTTTTTTTAGTGTATTAAGTTTCTTTTAAGTATTATTAAATATATTTTTAGAATTTTAATATTTTTTTAATTTAAAAGAGTTAAAATATTATATTATATATTATATTATAATATATATTTTATATTTTATATTAAGTGAATTGACATTTTTACCCTTGAGAAAATTATTTTTAATAAATATAACCGTTGACTAATCGTTGACAAAAAAAAATTAACGGAAAGATAAAATTTGCCAAAATTATAAAGATAAGGGATGAAATTGGCCAAAATTACAAAGATAAGGGATGAAATTGGCCAAAATTAAAGATAAGAGATGAAATTTTCCAAAAACAAAGATAAGAGATGAAATCGCAAAAAAAAATAAGTTAAGGGACCAATTTGGCCAATTTTTTTTTTTAAACAGTGAATAACTGTTGACTAACGGTTGACCAAAAAAAATTTAACGAAAGGATGAAATTGGCCAAAATTAAAGATAAATGATGAAATCGTAAAACATTTATAAGTTAAGGACCAATTTGGCTAATTTCCCCTTGAAATTATTATATTTTTTAAATATTTTATAATTTGACACACTATATTTTCTACTTTATCTAATAATTAATATATTTAAATTTAACCTATTCTATTAGATATATCACTTATTAGAATCATAAAATCTTTTTATTTTTAGAATATATATTTTATTGATTTATTCACATAATCACATATAATTTCTTGATTTCTTAATGTGCTTTATTTGATTCAAATTAAATTTTTTTTTCTTTTGTTTTTCTTTTCCTCATTATATAATTCTTAGTTTCGTTATATATATACATATATTATTTTGAATTAGTTATTCTTAAAAAAAAAATAGACTATTGATTTATCAATATCTGTATAAATAAATTGAATAAAGACTATCACAAAATTATGTATTTAAATCATTAATAAAAAATTATGTATTTATGCAGGAAGAAAATTGTTTTAATGGTTAAATACTACCATAAAAGTTTCATCCGAAGAGCAAATATTTGTAGAAACCCAAATTTTAATTCCTTAACTTTGGGCCCTGTTTTGATTTTTGGTCTTAAACGTTTTTATTAGATAAAATAAGGTCTGGTTGATAAATTTTTTTAAAATTAAAGGTTTTTATTGTTTACTTAATTAAGTAAAAAGAATAAAAAGTTAATATATCACTGAATTTTTTTTTTATAAAAAAAAAAGAAAAAAGAAAAAAGAAAAGAGAAGATGAAATGGGTGCGACAAAAAAGAAAGAAGAAAAAAACCAATTTTGAGAATGTGAGTTGGGCTCTCCTGGCGAAAACCGTTCTTGATTTTTGTTTTTTTCGTAGGTTTTATAACAATGGTGAAAACAGAGGATTGTATTTGCTAAATTCGATGTGAATTTCGTAGGTTTTTTTTTTTTTTGTAAATAAAGATTTATGTTCGTAAGACACTGTCCATCATAATTTTTAATAATCTCAAGCTAGTAAGATCCCTAACATCAAAGTCTTCAGAAGCAGATCCACTTCAACTTGATCAAATAGAAAGAAGAAAGAAGCCGTTTCATCTTCTTTAGTTTTTTTTTTTTTTTTTTTTTATTATTATTATTTCTCACATATATTGAGGATTTTACCATTTTATTTAATTAACTAAATAAGATAAATTATTAAATTTTTAAGTTTTTTGACAGAATTTGTCAATAAAGATATTATTTTTATCTAATAAAAATGTTTGTGACTTTAAAAGTTAAAAAAAAATTAGGATTGAACTTGCCAAAAATAAATTTGTTTGGAACTAAACTAAAATTTTAGATGAAAGTATTTACAATAATTTGTAAGTTCAATTTCAAATAAATTTACTTTTGGCAACTCAATCCTAAAATATGTATATTTTTTAAATTTTAAAGTTCTAAACTTTTTTATTAAAGAAAAATAAGCCTTTTTGACGGAATTCGTCAAAATTTTTTAAAAAAGTTAATTGTTTATATTGTGTAGTTAATTAAAGGAAAGGAGAAGAAAGAAAGAAAAAATAACATTTTAAGTTTAATAAAATTATAGAGAATTTCTTTGGCAGTTTCGGGCTCAGGCCTCATCAGTAGGCATACCGGAAA
The DNA here is from genome assembly GCA_025388415.1 of Cynanchum wilfordii. Lineage (NCBI taxonomy): Eukaryota > Viridiplantae > Streptophyta > Magnoliopsida > Gentianales > Apocynaceae > Cynanchum > Cynanchum wilfordii. The sequence goes on from JAHSUH010001829.1 coordinate 10,603, forward strand.
CAACAAGGACGTTACAATTGTTGATCGATCGGGCATTGATAGAATCCCCAGGAGTAAGGCAAGTAGCAAAATAGACTGCAGGAAATTTATTTGCGAACATGCCAGCTCCAGTTCCACAAGCTACTAAGCCGCAAGTCTTAACAGCCGGATCTGGATTTATAGCGGCACGGCTGTTCGAAAAATCGACCGATATTCATATCTAGAACGGTGGATGCCGATAAAACAATTCGACACCATTTCGTATTGGCGTGAGGAGGTAAGTGAGGAGACTAATACCGCTAATTATTTCAGCCGAAATAATCAAAAAGACTAAAAAAGCTGAGATTTTTACCTTTTTTTCTTTTTTTTTTTTTTTTTTGGGTAAAAGGTTTTACCTTCTTTCCTTATTTATTTATTTATTTTTTTTTGTTGTATGAATGATGTTGTGAAGTGTTGAGGGAAGAAGCCAAAAGAGGTAGAGAATTTTTTTTTTATTAAAAAAAAAAAAAAAACCCTAAGGAAATTCTAGGGAAGAATCGGAGAAGACGGAATATGTGCATATATATATACATATATATAATTATATTATTTTATAATTATATTATATTATTTTTATAATATGTATACTTATATATAATAATATACATTATATTATATATTATTTATGCATATATATATATATATATATATATTATATTATATTATATAATTATGCTTATAATGTTAAGTTTAATTTTTTTTTAGTAATTTTTTAAAATAAATATATATATATATTTATTTATATTATAGGTTCATTATATTATATTTATGAGAATTAAAAATATGGATGTGTTATTAAATTTGTTATTTATATTATAGATGTATCAAATTTAATATTTTAAAAGTTTTATAATAAAATTATAGAAATTTTAATTTTTTTTGTATTTATTAAAATATTATAATAATAATTTATATATATTTTTGTATCATTTGATATTTGACTTTTTCGTATCGTTCAATATATATATACATATATATATATATATATATATTTTGATGGATATATCGTTCGATATTTGACCGATATGGAACATTGTCCTCTGATACCGCACGACAGTGAACCATGAGCTAACACGGCGGCCGATTTCTTCACGAAAAAAATAGTATTTATCAATTTCAATGTGTTACATGTAATGACACTTTTACCCTTTCTTTTAATTAACTACACAATATAAACGATTAACTTTTTAAGTTTTTAACGGATTCCGTCAAAGGACATTTTTTAATAAAAAAGTTTAGAACTTTAAAACTTAAAAAAAAAAAAATTATTTTAGAACTGAAAAGTAACTTTAATATAAGAAAAGTAATGAAAAAAAAACCCTCCAAAAAATGAGGGTTTCTCTCTGCATGAGCGTGGTGGCGGCGACTAAGTGATCTAGGGTTCTGATTTCTACGTTTCTTAGATCTTGGTTCTACTTATTATAGGTCTCCTTTGTGACGTTTTCTTTGTTTTGATTACACTATTCTGTTGTAGTCTTGTTTTTACGTGTATTTGGGGTATGGATGAATCTATTTTAAAGAAACTGGGCAAGGTTGCGATCGGTTCCGATGAATCGGTGTGTGTTCCGTTGGATGACGATGATATTCGGGCTGGGTTACATGAGTGTACTCGGAGTGTGGTGGCTTGTTTATTTGGGGGAAAGGTGCCTTTTTTCCGGGGTTTTAAACAAGCCATGGGGCAATCTTGGAAGAGTGAGGCTTTCACTATTCAAAACCTCCCTAATGGATTCTTTCAAATTTTCTTTGAGTTGCAGGATACCATGGATTTTGTGCTTCAGAACGGACCTTGGAATTTTGAACAATACGATTCGGTGGATTGATTCGTATTGTGAAACCCTAGTTTTTTGAGACGGAATCCTTCCGGATACATATTGTGGGCCTTCCTAGGTTTTGTTATACCAACGATGTAGGGCTCAAGTTATCGAAATCACTTCACATGTGTTCGAAATTACAGTTACGAGAGGACACGTTCTCTGGACTTCGATTCTTTTGGGCTCGGTGTGTGGTGAAGCTAAAGGAGACGCTTCGTGATGTGTTATTTGAGTTATAAAATATTAATATAAATAATATAAATAATCGGATAAATAATACTAAAAATAATAGGAATCTCTAAGATTAAAATAGGTTTGTCACTAATAAAATAACTCAATAAGGCAGAGCACCTATCGAAATAGTTTAGTAAATAAGGTGGTATTCAGATTTTAAATTTATAAAAATCGTTTTTCCCTAAGACTTCTATTAAATTCTAGTGTGGAAAATATAATCAAACTAACTATGAATATGATTTGTGATTATGGATCATTCAACAAGTAAATCAACCAATATCAAGAATGATAAGATTGAATTCTAAATCCTAGAAAGCAAAGTAAATGAACAAAGTAAAGAATAAGGCAAGTACAAAGGTTGGGAGGAATTCTTTGTAAAATATAGGTGAGATAAGAGGATACAAAATACCAAGTATAGGATAATCTTGGATCTAGTATCATAGCTCCACCAAAATCAAGTCTAAAGTAGAATCTCTTCCATACGGTTCGTGGCAAGAAATTCCTAGATTAAGAACACTTGAATATTGACAAGATCAAATCTCCCATCAATCATCCTGGTTCCGGTCCATCAATAGGAAATTAATCACATCAACTTGGCACTAATCGTATATCCTGGTTCCGGCCTAACAATTAGTGTTAATCCGAAACCACAATCTCACATCAAGACTTGTGCTAAAGATAAAATTCAGATCTAAAGTCATCAATGAAATTGCAATTTGAATTAATAAAACCACAATCATTCAATCCAAGAACATCACAATATCTCAAGTAATTTGTAAAATAAAACCAACCATATCTACCTATAAGAAATGTAGAAATGAGAATTCCTAAGGTTGGTTAACTAATTACAAAGAATAACAAGGAATAATAGAAGAAAAGGGGAAAGTGAAACATAGACATTAAACCTTCTTCCTCTTCAACTCCTTCTCTTGATTCTTCTTTGATTCTTCAACTTGGATCTTCAATTTGTGTAGCCCAAATACCCTAGAATATATTCAGTAAATTTCCTTACGGATCGAGGCAAACCTACCAAATTAATCCCAAGATACTCAATACTACAACAAGTAGAGAGTGATCTCTAAGAAAATTGGAAAATCAAAGTATAGATCTCTCTCTAAGTTCTACCAAACCTTTACAATTACTAAACAATTCAGCCTAATCAAACCTTAATACAAGCCAATCTGAATAATGCTAAAAATTCTAGTATTTATAGATCTATTAAACCAGGGGTAAAATCGTCATTTTGCATAAAAAATTTTCTGGCAGAGCACCCTTACGGGCGTAGCCCTCTATTCTAAACGGGCGTTTAGAAGCACCTTACGCCGGGCGTTTGATCCGAAGTGCCACCACGGCGTAAACGGCAGATTAATTCCTACGGGCGTAATGCACACGGGGCAACGGGCGTTTACTTGGATACGGGCGTAATGCACACAGGGCAACGGGCGTTTACGCGGCTACGGGTGTAAGAAAACGTCCACGGGCATTGCGCATTTCCAGAATGTTGCACTTTTGCCTCTGAATTTATCTTTTTTCACCAATTTGCCCCGAAGTTACCTGAAACAGAATATTTGCAATTAAACCCAAAATCAATCAATTTATCTCAATTTAATACAATTATCATCACAAATCATGCACAATTTATATCTCAAATCATGATCATATTTGATGTTATCACTTCGACGCTACATTAGGGTTTGTACCCTTGATAGCCCGATCCATCCGGCAATCCTAAAGTATGAAAGGCTTCCGACGTTCTGTTTCTACTATGGATGTATTGGTCATCGGTATAGGGAATGTAAGGATAATATCGGGAAGGTCACTTTATCGGACATGAACTTTGGGCCATGGATGGTTGGTGTGGATGCGGTTCCGTCCCTTCTCATTGGGAGGGTTGCGGAATCAGGGTTGTAGGGGCAGAGTGACAATTATGGATCCGATCGGAGTCCATCGAAGGAGACCGTTCCAAATGATACCTCTAATCGGGGAGTGCTCGTGAAACAAACATATCTGACGATGGACAGTGCAAAGTTGAGCCCAAACAAGAGATCCTCTTATGATGCTACAATGGAACCTTATGGGATATCGGCGGTTAAAAGACCCAAACTTCCAACGGTGGAGGCTGTCGTCCAGCCCCGCCGACACCAATGAGTTGCTTATTCTGGAATTACCGGGGTTTAGGTTCTCCCCGTGCAATTCACGAACTCAAGAACCTAATGCGGTGGTGCAAAGTGGAGGTGTTATTTTTTATGGAAACACGACTACCTGAAGTACGAGTGCAGTTGTTAAAGAATCTTTTAGGTTTTGATTATGGATTTACGGTAGATCGGCAAGGGTTGGGTGGTGGTCTTGCATTATTGTGGAAGGAGGATATTGATTTAACCATTCTCAATTACTCCCCTGGTCATATTCATGCATGTGTTTGTAACTGGAGATTGAGAGCGAGAGGCTATGCTACTGGGTTTTATGGGAATCCCGAGACTCATCTTCGACGGTTTTCATGGGAGCTTTTAAAAAGGATTGCTCCAACGAGTACTGAGCCTTGGTTACTTTTTGGGGACTTCAATGAGATTTTACTCCTGGAGGAAATGAAAGGGTCTCATGATCGCCCGATCAACCAAATGAGATAGTTTCAGCAAGTGGTAGACGATTTGGAATTACATGAGTGAAAAGGGGAGGGTCCGTTCTTCACATGGAGTAACCGTCGCCGGGGGACCAAGCTACTTGGACCAGATTGGATCGTGTGTTTGGGGACCAGTGTTTGGATTCTTTGTCCGACCAAGTACACACTGTGACGATGGCTACTTCAACGTCCGATCATTGTGCAGTCCACATTCGGTTTTTACGGCCTGAGCATTTACTGACTGGTAGGGGGCTCAAACCCAGCAGGACCGAGTTGTGATGGTTTCAAGAGGTTGAGTGTGAGGACTTGGTCACGCGATTATGGCACAGTCCTACTATGGATTTAACGGACTTCCATGCATTACAATCAACAGTGAAGGCAAATATGAAGGAATGGGGTCGTAAGGAAGCTGGAAATCCGGAAAAAGATATTATGGAAGCACGGAGGACTATTGAGAGATTGCCGGGGGTGGAGAACAAGGATGGTGAAATGGGTGCTGCTCTTGCTCATTTGAATCGTCTTTTAACAATTGAACATGATCACTAGAAAGTTCGTTCGAAATCACATTGGCTTAGAAATGGAGATCGGAATACTTCATATTTTCATCATCATGCTTCACATCGACAACGCCAAAATACTATTCATAGGTTACGGGATGGCCAAGGTAATACTGTTGACTCTTTCCATGATATCACTAAGGTGGCAGTGAGTTACTTCTCTGAGTTATTTTCCACGACCCAGTGCAATGTGGATTTTGACTCAATTTTCCATAGTGCTCGGTTCAATATTCTGACGGCGGCTGAACAGGAGGCACTTCGGAAACCGTTCACCTGTGAGGAGGTGGCTCGTGTGTTCCAGTCCATGCACCCATCTAAATCCCCAAGCCCCGATGGTTTTCATGCCTCGTTTTATCAACGTTATTGGAATATTGTGGGTAAAGATGTTACATGGATAGTTTTGCAATGTCTCAATAGTGAAATGGATCCCGGTGAGTTGAATGAAACCCATATTGTGCTTATTCCAAAAAATAAAACTCCAGAAAGTATGGTGGATTTTCGACCGATCAGCTTGTGTAATGTCATCTATAAGGGTATCTCTAAAGTTATTGTTAATCGTATGAAACCCTTTCTGCCAAGGCTCATTGATACATCGCAGAGTGCTTTTGTATGTAATCGTGCTATCACGGACAACATTATGGTTGCTACAGAGGGATTCCATTAGTTGGATACAGGGGCAGGAGGAAATAAATCACATTATTTTGCTGTTAAAGCGGATATGTCTAAGACGTATGACCGTATTGAATGGGATTATGTTAATTGGATTTTAAGGAAAATGGCTTTCCCAACACCCTTCCGTGACCTTATTATGAAGTGCATTTCTACAGTACGCTTTCGTGTCCTCATTACTGGTGCTTTATCTCCACATTTTCTCCCCGAGCGTGGCTTACGACAGGGAGACCCGTTATCCCCATATTTGTTTATTTTGTGTGTAGAAGGTCTCTCCAGCCTCATTAATGTGGCAGTCCGTAATGGTATATGGAGGGGTTTGAAAATGGGAAAAGACGCTCCTATGATCTCTCATAGTTTTTTTGCGGATGATTGTCTGTTGTTTATGGAAGACTCGGGGAATAGTAGTGTGGTGCTCTTGGATGTACTGCATAAGTACGAAATTGCCTCTGGTCAATTATTAAACAAAAGGAAATCTTTTGTTTCTTTTTCCAAATTCATGCCTTTGAGGCGGCAGACGGACCTACTGCAGCTGTTGGACATGCAACGCAGTTGATGGGCGGGGAAGCTATCTTGGAATGCCTTATTTAATTAGGCGTTCTAAGCGGCGAATATTCCAATTCTTGGTGGATCGTATGTGGAAGAAGACTCATGGATGGAAGGAAAAATTTTATCTCGAGGAGGCAAGGAAATCTTAGTTAAAGCCGTGTTGCAGGAAATTCCTACTTACATCATGTCCCTTTATTCCATTCCTAAAGGGGTAATTACGGAGATGACAAAAGTTATTAGAACCTTCTGGTGGAAATCCGGTGTCTGGGATGGAATGCACTGGCTTTCGTGGGATATAATTTGTCGAAGGAAGAGTGATGGAGGGCTTGGATTTAAAGATATGGAGTTATTTAACAAAGCTCTACTTGCGAAATAGGGTTGGCGACTTTGACATAATACTGATTCTCCTGGCTGCTCTTGTAATGAAAGCCAAGTACTACCCTAATGCTGACTTTCTTACGGCGCCGAAGGGTTCACGATCTTCTTATCTTTGGCAGTCTCTTTGGGGGAAGGGAATTGTTGGTTGCCAGGTGTTAGGTGGCGAAATGGTGATGGAGCGAATGTTCGGGCTTTTGTTGATCCTTGGCTTAATGGGCATTCATCTTTTAGACCTCTCACGAGACCGAGATTTTTCCATAATCAAGTTATGGTTAAGGAGTTGATTGAGAATGGCTGTTGGAGGAAACCACTTGTTGATGTGTTGTTCCACGAACGAGATCGGGAGCTTATTTTTTCTATTCCACTCAATCCTACTGGAGGGAGAGACAAAATGATTTGGCACTATACCCCTTTTGGGGTATTTACGGTGTCATCGGCCTACAGACTTGCATTGCAGCGGTGTTACCTGCTAAACGCTTCAGGCTCTAACCTCTCGGCTGATACAGGATGGGATTCTGTGTGGAGTTTAGATGTACCTCCTAAAGTCGGACATTTTGTGTGGCGATTATGTCATGGATCGATTCCCAGTAATGCAAAGCTTTTAAGTTGATGCAAGCTGGGGAAGGGTTCTTGTGTTCGTTGTGGGGAGGAACATGAACATGACTTTCATGTTTTCTTTACATGCCCATATGCAAAAGGGGTTAGGAACCTGTCGGAGTTTGATCCTTCCATCGTATTTATGCGAGCACATTCATTGGTGACTGATAACATGAAATGTGATCATGTTTTGAGATATAATTTGTGCATGATTTGTGAGTATGATTGTATTAAATTGAGATAAATTGATTGATTTTGGGTTTAATTGCAAATATTCTGTTTTAGGTAACTTTGGGGCAAATTCGTTTAAAAAGATAAATTCAGAGGCAAAAGTGCAACATTCTGGAAATATGCTACGCCCTTGGAAGATGTCATACGCCCGTAGGAGCTATACGCCCGTTGCCCTTTTGTGCATCACGCCCGTATAAATTAACTACCTTCTCTACGGCCATTGCACTCTAGATTCTACATCTGTAGGACATAACCGCATCAATACGCCCGTAGAGAAGAAAGAGCAACGCCCGTAGTCATGCCATAATCTCTATTTTCTGTGTAAAATAACGATTTTACCCCTAGTTTCGGTTACCTATAAATTTTAGGATTTTTAGCATTAGTCGGATTGGCTAGTTTCTCACATTATTTCGGATATTGAATATCATATTGGGTTTTCTTGAATTTCATATATTTTGGTATAGAATTTAGGGAATTTTCTATTACTTTGTTGATCTACTTTCAATTAGATAATTCCCTAGGTTGTTTTAGTGATAATTGTTTCTAGTTAGGTTGTGTAATCTCTCCTCGGTTTATAAGGTAGAGTTTTGCAACTTGATCAAGAGGATTTTGATCTACTTCAATCATTCAAGCTTCAAGGAACAAGAAGAGGATTCAAGAGGAAAGTTGAGGTGTAGATATCTTTCCGGTATCAATTGACAACTGGTTTTGGAATTATTTTCTTACCTTCTTCAATTACTTTTGTTGATAATTCTTGTAATCTAGTTTACCAACCCAATAGGAACTCTCTTCTTCTACATTTCTTTAGGGTATAAGTGGTTGGTTTCATGTTATACTTTCACTATGAGATTGATCTATTGTGAGTTGATTGTTATGATTTCATTAGCTTGAATTGCAATTTCAACTATGGCTTTGATTTGATTTCCTATCTTGAGTAGAGCTCTAATTCGATTTTGTGGTTTGGGTTAACACTAATTGTTAAGCCGGACCTTGGATATACGATTAGTGCTAGATTAGTTTGATTATCTTCCTATTGATGTACTGGACCTTGGATGATTAGTAGGGATTTAATCTTACTAATATATTCGAGTTGTTCTTCATGTATGAATTTCTTTCAACGACACGTATTGAGAAAGTTCATCCTTAGACTCGGATTTGGTGAAATTGTGATAGTTGAATCATGATACTTGATTTTGTTGTGAAGTATATCCTCCACTCTCTCTAATGTGTTTAGTGAGTTCTTCAAATATTCAATATTATCTCATCCATATTCTTTACTTTGCTTTCTTTTAATTTGTTTTCTAGGATTTAGAATTCAATCTTATCATTCTTGATATGGTTGGATTACTTGATGATTGATTCATACTTTCAAATCGTATTCACAATTGATTTAATTATATTTTTCACACTAGAATTTAATAGACGTCTTGGGGAAAACGATTTTATAAATATTAAAATCTAAATACGACCTTATTTACTAAACTATTTCGATAGGTGCTCTGCCTAGTTGAGTTTATTTTATTAGTGACAATCCTATTTTAATCTTGAAAATTCCTATTATTTTTAGTATTATTTATTCAATTATTTATATTATTTTTATATATAATAAACCACACATCAGTGGCTTACTTCTCCCAGCTTTTGGAACATGATGCGGTACAACCTGGGATCTCTGCGAGTGTATCTATGGTGCTATGGAACATTTGGAATTCTAGGAATCATTTAATTTTTCAAGGTCAGGATACTCCTCCTTTAATAGTGGTCCAAAATGCTATAAAACTCCTTCGTGATTACTATGAATGCCAACAACCAATGATTCCCCGCAAGGAGCGTGTCTTGTGTTCGATCAGTTCGGTAGAGCATGCAGAAATAATGGGTCTTTGGACGAGTTTGTCAATTGTCACACAACATCGGCGGGATGATCTCATTGTTGAGTCGGATTGCCAGATAGTAGTGAATAAGATTAATGCGAGTACTGAGGATATCGAGTACTGGGGCTTTAGTAGAGGGATTACGACAAATCTTGCATACATCTGATAAGAATGTATGTCTCAAGTTCGGGCCTAGAAGCGGAAATAAGGCGGCGCACATTTTAGCTCAATTAGGACTTTCTTTTTCTTCTGATGTTTTTTGGGATGCTTCGGTTCATCTTGTTGTTCTTAATGTCCTTCAGGCCGATTGGCTTGGTTTGAATCAATGAAGAGTTTTTTCCCCAAAAAAAAAAATATATAAGAAAAGTAATATGAATATTTATAATATTTGAAAAGTTAAAACTAAATTAGTAAATATATATTTATTATTAATTATAATATATATTATAAATTTTAAAAATAAAATTTATATATATTTACTAATTAAGTAAATTTTATTCTCTTTTATAACTTTTCTTCACTTTTTCTTTCTTCGTGATTATATATATTATTGAATGGAATCTAAATTATAATATTAAAAAAAAAACTTAATATAAGAATTAATAGTTTAGCAAGAACCTGTACAAGTATAAGCATTTGGACTTATTTATAAGTATGAGAATTGTATATATAAAAAAAAAAAGTATGAGAATTGGGCTTAATATTTAGTAAGAGATTTAGGTTATCGTTTAAATTATTTGGGCTTTTTATTAGGGGAGTATATTGAATTAAGCGAAAATTTTGTTATTATTATTTGGAATAATTGGTGAGTTTGGTCTCAAACAAATTTACTTTTGGCAAGCTCAGTCCCAAAATATTTTTTTTAAGCAATAGATTCAGCACCCCCACTTCGACGGCGTGTACTCATACGCACCAGATCGGAGCCCTTGCTCTCGTCGTCACCACTTTTTTCCTCACCAGAGTTCCTCTAGAGCTTCTCTGCAACGCCATCATCGTCGGTGGCCAATGCCAGCCACTACAGTTCTTTTGAAATAGGAAACGATGTCGTTGTGCAACACTTATGGGGCTCATTTGCTTGGCCACAGCGTGGATTCGGAACTCACTTGTCGTTGAAGATCTACGTATACGATGAAAATGAGTGAAAGGAAAATATGTCACGAGATAAAGTCAAAGTCAATATGATCTTAATGTGGTCAAAGCGGAGCAAAATATGTCGAAGAGCTCAGTACCTAGACGAAGCATTTAGCCAGGCGACTTGTGAAAGCTCCGAAGAAAGACACTGGACGTCCAAACGAAGCAATGAAGTCGGGTAATAAGTTAGAGCTTCGAGGAAGATTTCGTGAAGCTAACCCGACTTCGTAGCCAAAAGAAATATTCCAAGTATATACTAGCCCACTCACTTCTTATTTAAATATAATAAGAAGGTAAGTGGCAAGACCCATGGTTTCTGGTCAACTTTTACAAGAAACCAAGGGATTGGACGTGTGAAAAGGCTACAATGATAGCCTTTTGGCTTGTATAGAGAGATAAGGTAGGTAAGTAATGATTTCTAAACCTACTCCCACCCACTAATAAGAAAGTTTGCCTATAAAAGGTAAATTCCTTATCAATTGAAGGATCTTTTTCTTCTCTCTTTTTTCCAACTTTATACATTTTTACCAAAAGAAAACAAATATTTCTCTCTTCTTTAATACATTTCCGGTAGTTGATTTACATGAAAAACAAAAACTCTTTTTATATTTTCTTCTTGATCGGAACATACTTTGGTTGATGAACTAGGGTTTGTTCTAAATCACCTTGAATCTTTCGACTAATTTGATCGTCAAGAGGGTTCTAACGGAGAAAATATCTTCGTTGGGATGTTTTTGCAGGATTCAACCTGAAGCATACTTCTTCGACATATCAACGATATCTTCATATTCTACAAGCAACTTCATCCTAGTTGTTAAATTTCTTACATATTTGTTGACTGATCAAATTTATGCATCATCGGTTTTGTTCCATTATCGGGAAATAGATTCTTTCTTACTAGATATTCTCTTATTCATTGTTAAAAAGCGGCCATTGATATCCTTAAACTTTGCCTTTTCTTCTTTTTGAGAAAAACCTCTATTTCTCTCTGAAAATATTCTTTTTGTACATCAAAAAACAAAATGTCTAGCAACTCGGAAGATAGGCATCCAAGGAGACAGTCTTCAAGGCCATCAAGTTCACAACCAGCCAACCGTAGATATGACTTGCCTATTGTTCCTGAAACACCGGGACAAAGGCGCTCAGTCATGGAACGGATTAGGCGGCAGGAGCCACAACCATCTACTCGTACACAAGACCTGAGTGAGCACCTTAATGTACGGCAAACTTCGGATCTAAAGGAAAGGTTAAACACAAGGAGTGAGCCTGAAGTGGCTGAACCTAACCCCGATGAAGAAGTAGACAAGGCTACGTGCAGAGGTTGCAAGGCTCACCAGAGAGCAAGATAGGCTAACCAAGGAACAAAAGTTAGCCAAGAAATGGTTAGAACTGCGGGCAGAGTTCCGGGAGCATGGCCAAGACCTACCTCCGCCAGCTTTCCTTGTTGACGACTATGTACAACCTTTAAATGTAAGGGCAGAGCCGTCAAGGAGCTTACAAACAAGAAGAAACATGGAGAGACCTCAACCCTCCAGGAATCCAAGACCTACTTCACTGGCTGAAAGATCGGTCGGTGAAGTAGGAGAGAGTCATCACTCCTCTCGGCCCCAGCCAAATAGAGAAACATACAGGAGGACTAGAAATAACCGGTCCCCTGAGCAAACCATACAAAGATCACCTCCGCCATGGGACTTGTGACAAATGACGAAGTAGTGCTCTGCAAAGCCTTCCCCAGCACCTTGTCGGACAAAGCGCCGACTTGGTTTACTTCGCTGCAACCCGGTTCCATCGACTCGTGGTCAACTCTGGAAAAGCAATTTTTTGACAAATTTAGCACTGCTGGATCTATACCAAAAACCAGAGGAGACTTAGCCAACATAAAGCAGCGAGAAGGTGAAACCCTCTTAGGTTACCTTGAAAGGTTTAAGAAAACCTATGAGGAAATCGAAGGGCTGAGTCAAGATACGATCATTACATGTTTCGAAGGAGGATTTCGATCCGGAATGTTGTATACCGAGTTGCAGTTGAGAAAGCCAAAGACAATAGGGGAAATGTTCAATGTGGCACAACAGGTAGCCCTTGCCGAAGAAAGTGCTCAAGATATTCCATCGAAAGGCAAGGAGAAAGTGGGCGAAGTGTCTGTGAAGAAAGATACAGGGACTGGCTTCGAAAAGAAGAAGAACTTCAGTCCAAATAAAAATATGGGGTCGAATGATACGTTTACTCTGCTGAAAGTAACGAAGGAGAGCCTTATCTCGGTGATTAAAGAAAAGCATGGGGTTAGTAATCCAGTACCATTAAATCCCCACACACTCGCAACACTAGATAGGTCCAAGTACTGCGCCTTCCATAAAGACTGCAGTCACGTGACCGAAAATTGCATACAGATTGAAAAGGGTGATCGAAAAATTGATTCGTGAAGGGAATTTGAGAGAATATGTCGCGGGAGGATAGGCCAGAGAGCCGAGGCGGAACAATGAGAGAGTGATCAACGTGATCAACGTCGAAACACCGTCGTTGACACAGATCGGAAGGCGGATTCATCTGCTAAAAAAGACATACTTAATTTCTGAATACGAATACGAAGAGAAAGAGATGATCGCCAACGGAAAGTGGAGGATGGCGTCGATTTCACAAATCTGAATAAAGCATGCCCGAAGGACTGTTACCCCCTACCTCGTATCGGTTCGCTAGTTGATTCTACTGTAGGGTATCGGCTCCTAAGCTTCCTCGATGCATTCTCAAGGCTACCACTAGATCAAAATGAACCCGAAAGATCGGGTTCATACGTCCTTTAGAGCAGATGGAGCAGTTTATTGCTATAATGTCATGCCGTATGGTTTAAAAAATGCGGGAGCAACTTACCAACGGATCATAAATAAAGTTCTAAAGGAGCAGATCGGGAGGAATGTAGAAGCATATGTTGACGACATGGTGGTCAAGTCGAAGCACTCCTACTCACATCTAGCCGACCTCAAGGAAACCTTTGAAACCTTGAGCAAGTACAATCTGAAGCTGAATCCGTCCAAGTACACTTTCGGAGTCAAATCTGGAAAATTCCTAGGTTTCATGATGACTGAACGCGAGATCGAAGGTAATCCGGAGAAGGTTACGGAATGATGTTTGCCTTTCTTTAAAGCTCTCAAAACTACAGGGAAAGATTTTAGGTGGATAGAAGAATGTCGACAATCATGGAGCGAGCTCAAGATTTATTTAGAGCAACTTCCGTTACTTAGCTCCCGTGTAGTTGGGGAAACATTGTATCAGTATTTATCTACTTCCAATTTTGTTGTAGCTGTTGTTTTACTTAGGGACATAGATAGTAAACAACTCCATGTTTATTTTGTAAGCAAAGTCCTTAATGGACCGGAATCGCGTTATCCTAACATAAGAAAAGTTAGCCTATGCTTTGGTTGTCGCATCTAGAAAGTTAAGACCTTATTTTGAATCGCACCAGATTACAGTCTACACAAATGCACTGCTCGTATAAATTTTCCATAAACTCGACCAATCGAGTAGAATGCTTGAAGTGGTCGATCGAACTATGCGGACTCGACATCACCTTTACTCCGCAAACAGCAATCAAAGCACAAGCGTTGGCTGATTTCATTGTTGAGACTTCGTTCACGGAAGAAGAAAATGACCAGACCGCACCCGAGTTAAACAGACCAGAAAGTCATGATCTATGAATCATGACGGTCGATGGAGCTGTTAACTCTAACGGAGCAGGTGTTGGAATAACTCTAACTTCACCAAATCACCAATTCAATGAGTCGCGAAGTATAAGGCTCGAATTTCCACTGTCCAATAATCAAGCCGAATACGAAGCGTTGATACTAGGATTGCTTTGGGCGAACGAAGCGAAGATTGCCGACCTCGAGGTCCGAAGCGATTCGCAAGTGGTGGTGAATGAAGTGATTGAAGAATACGCTACAAACTCCAAAAATTTGAAGGAGTACACGAAGATGGCATTACAATTGAAGAGTGAATTCAAAAACTTCGTGTTAAAAAAGATAAATAGAACGCAAAATATTGCGGCGGATGAATTGGCCAAAATTGCCTCAGGCGAGTTCTTTGAAGAAAGGCAAATTAATGTCGAAATACGCCATTCACCATGCCTTTCTTCTCAAATCAGCACTGTCGAACTAACGAAAGGAACTTGGATTGATGACATCAAAAGGTTCATTCAAACCGGACAACTTTCGAACAACGAAGTAAAAGCAAAACAAGTCGGAAAACAATCTGCTCGATATGTAGTCCATGATGACATTCTATATCGCAGATCATTTACAAGACCCATACTTCATTGTGTAGAGCCCAACATAACTACGACAATACTTGAAGAGCTTCATGAAGGGGTATGTTGAGGTCATCCAGGGGCCAGAGCGCTTTCAAAAAGAGTAATTCACCAAGGATACTACTGGCCGACACTTCGACAAGACGTAAAAGACTTCGTTCAAAGATGCCGAAGTTGTCAAATTTATGGAGATGTCCACAGGCTTCCTTCAATAAATCAAACTCCGAAGTCACTTGGCCCATGGCAATCACAAACGAACAAGATGACGCAACAAGTTGTTCAGGCGCCTTAACGACCTCAAACAAATCCAATACATCGGTCGATGGCGATGGGCACTTGGGTCGACGGGGCCCCCAACAAGTGAAACACCCCCGAAGTAACCTCAAGACAAGCCGAGGCCAATAAACTAACTCCCAATTGGGAAGGCTCTTATTTAATCAAGGAAGAAGTCGGACCTAGAACATTTAAACTGGCGAATCAAGATGGAACGCTTCTACCAAATCCATGGCATTCTGACCACTTGAAAAAGTAGTAAATTTTTATTCAAATGCGAAGTTACTTATTATTTTAATAAATTTCGAATTCATATGGATTTTTTTGAGTATGTTTCGATCTTTATTCATTTAAATTTAAGTTGTTTTTTATTTGAGTTACAACTTAAATCATTATAAAAGTTTTTCTTTAAATATAAGAAAAATAGAAAAAACAAAGTTGAGTTGAAATGAAAACTCAAAATTTAAATATATTAGGATAAGTACGGAATTTGAAAGTACATAAGATCCTATGCTATTACATTAACTTCAAAAATCCATGTAGTCATGAGACCGATGGGTCCGGATCATCTTGAACAATGGGAACCGAAGCCTCTTGAATAGAGGCGAAGGAGGAACATAATCTGAAGTATCTGGGGCTGGAGAAGAAGGAACAAGATCCGAAGCAGTAGCCCCGGGAAGAACTCCATCGCTAGGATCAACCGTTGTTGGTAACACTTCGTCACCACCAACATTATTACCCTCTTCCTCCACTGCCTCCTCTAAAGCAGGAGTACCAGGAGTAGTCCTCATAAAATCCCAAAAATTTGGACGAAGAGTTGGTGGTGGTACCCATTCCGGCCGACCTGCAGTAACATCTTCTTCCCAGATCTCCTTAAGCTCGTCATCCTTGAAAGGAATGAAGTCAGCCCCACCACGGCGTTCTTCGGCATAGGGTTCATTGTAAAAATACTTCAACAAAAACCCCTTATCCTCAAATTTGCGGTGCAGCTGCCGAAGCATATGAATGCTATCCCCCTCAAAGAATTCAAGGTGCCGCTCATGCAAACCGGACTCGTATGCCTCAAACAACTTAAAACCAGCGATGATTTTGTCTCTATGCTCGTACGATTTTAAGGAGTCGTTATCTTCTTGAACGGCGGCAAGTTGAGCCACTACTTCGTCTTTGTTGGTCCTTGCCCTAACCACTTGGTCCTTCAAACTCGAATTCTCCGAGCGAACTCCGGATAACTCCGACTTCAAAGCAGCTACCTCCCTCTCAAGTTTCAAGCTTCGGTCCTCAACAGCCATAAGCCTTTGATCGGACTCGAGACAGTTTGACCTTCGGACCATGGACTTCGTCCCCCAATTTCTCGTTGGACCTCCGAGTACTCCTCAAGATCGACGATTGAGAGTCGTAGTTCCGCTGCAGGATACGAAGTCTAGACTCCGCGGCACCATGCCTCTCCTTATAGTCCTCGGCTCTTCGCCTTTTGTGACTCAGCATTGAAGATTTCTCCCCAAGGTCAAGGAGACAAGCGGAGAGTTGCGAAGTCCACATAATCGGAGTCGAAACAAAATCAACGGGAAAAATATATGTTTGAAATTAAAACTACTTGGGATATAAGGGCACCGCCTTTGTTGACAACCTCATAGGGCGGACGCCTATCGGCAGCCTCAAAGGTCGCGAGTTGGCACTCCGCTTAAGAGGAATAGCTCCATACATCGAAGAAACCTCCCCGTCCGAATAATCGAAGTTGAAGATTGGGGGAGTAGCCTTCATAACTACCTCTTGTAAAGCAACAACCTTCACTGAATCCAGAGGAGGCCTGAAGCCTGCAGAGAACTATTGCAAATTGTCCGACTCTGCCTCTTTCCCTTTTATCCCGAGATGAAGTTGCAGTTGTAGGGACAAGAGGAGGATGTTGTCGAGTGGGAGTTGGAGCAGTGGGTCCAGAAGTTTTGGTAGGACCAGGCGGCGAAGACCGAATTGTGGTGGGAGTTGGAGGAATCGAAGCCGATTGCAAAGGTCAAACTATCGTCGCAGGAGGAGGTACAGAAGATGGAACCTCATGGGGAGATTTATTGTCGAAACTTCGACAGGACAACTCTCCTCCCCCCGAGGCTTGTTTTGACGAACTGCTATTTCCTCCTCCCGAGGACGCTTTTCACCCCTAGCCTGCTGAGGAGATCCACTTTGGGGCGCAAACTTCGAACTCCCTTGACCCTTGGAGAGAGTCTCAGGCTGGACAGTCTGTGTACTCTTAGCCGGAGCACTAGACTTCGTCTCAACCTTCTTGCCCTTTACAACAATTGGCTTCGGGGGAAGCTTCGATAGAGAATTCAGAATGTGTTAGGCGAACATCATAACTGCCCCTCCGATACTTGAAGAACTTCTTATTAGGCATTGAACCAGCGGAGCGCGAAGAAAAGTGTCAAAAAATTTATAAAAACAATAAAAACAAGATGATCAAAGTAAAATCTATCTACCCTGGGCGGTTTGACATCCTCAAGAATCGGGAGCACTACACATAGGACACTCAGTAGAAAATACAAGTCCTGGATGCAGAGTCCACATTGAATTCTCCTCCTCATCCTCACCAAACCCCAACTCTCTCCTACGGTCCTCTAGGCCGGAACCAATCCCACACCATTTCAAACTCTCCTCACTCAACCGCTCGTTGATAGAGTACACATGAGTTTGATTCTTGTGGTCGGAGCCTAACGCTTTCTCAACCTCCTCAAAGAATTTCCTCTCGGCTTCACTCAAATCGGGATTCTTTGGAGGGGCGGACCATTTTAGAAATTTCCCCATCAAAGGTCTGAAGGGAAATCCTTCCCTGGACTCAACCATGAACCAGTTCTCCTGCCAATTGACCTTATTGGGAGGAGAGTCGAACAAATGAAATTTGGATTTCCTTGGGCGAAGAGAAAGGGTATTCTTATTCATCTCCGTCAGGATAAAGAACTGCAAGGAGTTCCATTGTAAACTCGCACCCTAGGTGGCGGCACAAAACTACCATTGCCATTATTGTCCTAGCTAAATTTGGATGGATCTGCGCAGGTTGAGCCCGACTGTAAGAGAGAAAGTCGACGAAAGCTGGATCTAGAGGCAGTCGAACTCCAGCATCAAAATGCGCAACCGGCATGGGAATATAATCCAGCGACAACAAGCCAACCCATGGAGTCACAAAAACTCTATACATCGTAAAATCGACCCCGAAGTTGAGAGCTTCAGCTACATAGCGCTTCGATGAAGAGCAAAATGCGCAGACGAGGATGGATATTCTGGCTCCAAAGCAGTCTCCTCTTCCACTTCATCGATGGAGCCTTGAGGAGCAGACACTCCTTAGCAGTCCTTCGCGGCGACGCCCTTCAAAAGTAGACGACTCCGCGACAACACTATTCAATGCTTCCATAGTTCTATTTTGGTGAATACTAAGTGGAGAGCTTGGCCGAATAAGATTAGGGCAAGACCTCTCCGCCATCAACTCTATTTCTTCCTCGGTTAAATGATCATTTTCCTCCTCAAAATCAGTCATAATTATATCAACCTGCGCAGGATTATCGGAAAAACCCGGAATATCTATCAAGTATTTCTTAATAGACCGAATGTAGGAATAACTTTTCATCTCAACATCTAGAGGTCGTGACTCAAAACACACAAATAGGATATGAAAATAAACCCTTCCTAATATAATAAACTTGGGTAATCGGGACATATCCTCCAACATGTAGGTCCTATCAAATAAGACTAAGTTTGTTACACTAAAAGTCCTAACAATCTTCCTAGCAATAGATTTTCTACCCATGATAATACAGAGAAGGAGAGTCTCAAAACAAAATATACCTTTTCTTTGAAAGTGAATCCGGGAGATGTCTAAAACTGTTGCAAACTTTCCGAAAATCCGAGAGAATGATGAGGCAGAATCAAAGCAAGGTGAAAGATGTGAAGATTTTGCTATTAATCGATAGAACAGAGAACCAATCGGTGAAAAGTCTGAAATTTTTCGGAGGGTTTTTTTGCTAAAAGGAGTTGAAGATGAAAAGCAAATGAGAGAATAAAGAAGGAAAGAAGAGAAAAGAAATAAAAATTCAATATAATAATATTACTTTTATTTAAAATTATTATTATGATAAATTCTCATCATTACATTGCGGTTCACGATGAAGAGAGAGAAGGATGGCAACCTTTAGAAGTTACTTATGACACGGTTGTTGCGCGCGCGTGGGTGTGACAGCTGGAGAAGACTCAAAGCGCCAATCGACAAAATTTGAAAAGAACTCAAGATTTGAAAAAATAATTTAAGGAAGACGTTAAGTGTTCGAGAAGCTGCGACGAAGTACAAACATATTCATACTTCGTCGAGGGGCCACTGAAAGGAAAATATGCCACGTGGATAAAGTCAAAGTCAATATGATCTTAATGTGGTCAAAGCGAAGCAAAATATGTCGAAGAGCTCAGTACCTAAACGAAGCATTTAGCCAGGCAACTTGTTAAAGCTCCGAAGAAAGACACTGGACGTCCAAACGAAGCATTGAAGCCGAGTAATAAGTTAGAGATTCGAGGAAGATTTCGTGAAGCTAACCCGACTTTGTAGCCAAAAGGAATATGCCAAGTATATATTGCCCACTGACTTCTTATTTAAATATAATAAGAAGGTAAGTGGAGGGACCCATGGTTTCTTGTCAACTTTTACAAGAAACCAAGGGATTGGACGTGTGAAAAGGCTACAATGATAGCCTTTTGGCTTCTACAAAGAGATAAGGTAGGTAAGTAATGATTTCTAAACCTACTGATAACATCAAATATGATCATGTTTTGAGATATAATTTGTGCATGATTTGTGATTATAATTGTATTAAATTGAGATAAATTGATTGATTTTGGGTTTAATTGCAAATATTCTGTTTCGGGTAACTTCGGGGGTAAATTGGAGTAAAAAGATAAATTCAGAGGCAAAAGTGCAACATTCTGGAAATACGCTACGCCCGTGCACGATTACATACACCCGTAGCCGATTAAACGCCTATTGCCCTTTTGTGCATAACGCCCGTAGCAGAGTAAACGCCCGTTGCCTTGTGTGTATTATGCCCGTATGAATTAACTGTCTTCTCTACGGCCGTGGCACTCTGGATCAAACGCCCGTAAGGAATAACCGCATCTAAACGCCCATAGAGCATAGAGGGCTACGCCCGTAATGATGCTCTGTCCAGAATCTTTTATGTAAAATGATGATTTTACCCCTGGTTTAGTTTATCTATAAATATTAGAATTTTTAGCATTAATTAGATTGGCTTGTATTTTGGAAGGGTTATGCTATCAATTTGATTTTGTAATACTTGTTTTAGGGTTTTGAATTAGATCTATACTCTCATACTTTCATAATTTTGAGATCTAGTTCATTAGTTGTGAGTTGAGTGATTACCTTGTGAGATCTTGTGAGAAGTTGCCTCAACCATAAGGAATTTCTTTAGAGTCTTGCAAGAGAAGAATCAACTTCATCAACTAGATGATTTGAAGAAGAGAAGTTTGATAAAAAAGGAGGTTTAAGAGGTTACTCTTCTTTCTTTGATTTGTTTAAATTTCAATCTTGTAATTAGACACCAACCCTAGGAACTCTTCTCTCTACATTTCTTTTAGGTAGAAGTGGTTGGTATTATTCTACAATTACTTTGGGCAAATTATGGTTTTTCATGGAGGATTGTTATAGTGTTATTAATTTGATATTGCAATTTCATTCATAGCTTTAAATCTGAATTTTATCTTGAGTGTCAAGCTTTGATTTGAGGTTGTAGTTTCGGATTAACACTTATTGTTAGGCCGGAACTAGGACAACAATTAGTGCCATCTTGATTCGATTAGATTTCCTATTGATGGACCGGAACTAGGATGATTGATGGGAGATTTGATCTTGTCAACATTCAAGTGTTCTTAAATCAATGAGTTTCTTGCCACAAATCATATGGAAGAAATTCTACTCTAGACTTGAATATTGGTGAGATTATGGTAGTTATTTCATGATTAATCTTGTCCCTAGTAGTTTATATCCTTCATTTCTCCTATTATTTCTTATGAGTTTCTACCTTCCATTACTTGCTTGATCCTCTATTTTGCTTTATTTTACTTTGCTTTCTAGGATTTAGAAATCAATCTTATCATTCTTGATATTAGTTGATTTACTTGTTGAATGATCCTTATTCACAAATCATATCCATAATTAGTTTGATTATATTTTCCACACTAGAATTTAATAGAAGTCTTAGGGAAAAACGATTTTTATAAATTTAAAATTTGAATATCACCTTATTTACTAAACTATTTCGATAGGTACTCTGCCTAATTGAGTTATTTTATTAGTGACAAACTTATCTTAATCTTGAAGATTCTCATTATTTTTAGTATAATTTATTCAATTATTTTTATTATTTATATATAACTCAAAATAACACATCACCTACTCCCACCTACTAATAAGAAAGTTTGCCTATAAAAGGTAAATTCCCTTATCAATGGAAGAATCTTTTTCTTCTCTCTTTTTTCCAACTTTATACATTTTTACCAGAAGAAAACAAATTTTTCTCTCACTTCTTTAATACATTTCCGGTAGTTGATTTACATGAAAAACAAAAGCTCTTTTTATATTTTCTTCTTGATCGGAACATACTTTGGTTGATGAACTAGGGTTTGTTCTAAATCACCTTGAATCTTTCGACTAATTTGATCGTCGGAGGGTTCTAATGGAGAAATATCTCCATTGGGACGTTTTTGCAGGATTCAACCGGAAGCATACTTCTTCGACATATCAACGATATCTTCATATTCTACAACAACTTCATCCTAGTTGTTAAATTTCTTACATATTTGTTGATTGATCAAATTTATGCATCATCAATGAGATCGATGGATTTAAGCTATTGCTTTATGGCCGTGATGGGAAAATTTCTCCGGAGGCATGCCTTAAAGGGAAATGGGGGACACAGGTATTTCGATTCAGTTGTGGATTTTCTTTAGTTATGAGAATTTGATGAATTATTTATTGATGAATTTAATCTTGAAAGTCTCTTTGAGATTATAGAATAAAATCCATTATCTTAGCACTTTTTTCCAGTGCCGGTGCTCGGAGCTATGCTATGTTGCGTTAGGTTACATAATTTTAAACCCAGAAAGGAAGAGAAGATTTAAGAATATTCTGTCTTTTGCAATTTAGAAGTGAAATTTTGATACACCATGCTCCGATACCAAATTTTATGTGTAAATGTTTGGTTCCTCTATCATCTCGTTAAGAAGAGAGTGATGGGAAGGCATCCTTTCATGTCATCTTTCAGCCTTTATCCATTTTATGTTAAGATACGCGAATGTACTCAATAAAAAACTTGAAGATTTTTTCTTTGCATTTTTCTTCTCAATTTTATATAGTTTCTGCTAAGGTAGTGAGTGAAGTAAATCATCTTCAAAATTTACAATTATAAGTAAATGTACAAGTAAAGGTCTTTGCTATTGATAAACATAATATCAATTTTAAATAGAACAATGAGTTATTAAATCAAATTTGCATTTGGTGCTATTGGAAAGAAAGAACAACCAAGAGAAAATTGGAAATGGGAAGCTGTCAATTGCAAAAGAAGGTTGTAGTCTACACAAATCATGGATGTAAACAAATATTCTGTTTAGTGGACATGATTCTTTCTTAAAGGAACAGAACTTTTAAGAAGGTGGGAAAAAGAGTTGGGAAATTAGAGATACTTTTCATTCAGGGGGATTTGTAAAAAAGGGTGGAGTGCAAGATTTCCAAATCACACAATTGCGATGTATTCATGGAAACAGAAAATATGTATTAGAATTATTAAATTCTTTGTTTATAAAGTTTATGTTATATGTCTAACTGCAAAAAAGTTTTCATTTCTCCTAGTCCTTAACCCACTAGATTACAAAAACAGAACAAAACACACAATAACTACTGTGAAAGGAAAATATACCACGTGGATAAAGTCAAAATTAAATATGATTTTTACTTGGTCAAGAACGAAGCATTGGATCAATCGAAGCATTTGAGCTGCACGACCTCCGAAAGTTGCAAAGAGAAGAAAAGCCAAGCACCTAGATGAAGCGTTTGGTCATGCGACTTGCAAGAGCCCCGAAGAGAAACACCGAGCATATGAACGAAGCGGTGAAGCCAAGCAATAACATAAAGCTCCGAAGCCGAGTTCGACTATGCTAAACCGACTTCATGGCCAAAAGGTATATTCCAATTATATTCTGCCCATTAATCTCTTATTTAAATATAATAAGAAGAAAAGTGGCAAGACCCACGGTCTGTAGTCAACTTCTATAAGAAACCGTGGGATTGGACATCCGAAAATGCTATGATGATAGCCTTTTGGCTTGTGCGAAGGATAAGGTAGGTAGGTAATCATTTCTTTTCCTACTCCCACCCACTAATAAGGAAGTTTGCCTATATAAGGAAAACTTCCTTATCAATGATGGGATCTTTTTGATCTTTTTTCCTTTTTTCATCTTTATATAATTTTTAGGAAGGAACCAAAAAACTTTTGCCCTCTCTTCTTTAATATTTTATCCGTTGGTTGATTTACATGCATAGCAAAACCCTTATCATTTTTGCTATTTGGATCAGAATATATCTTGGTTTATGAACTAGGGTCTGTTCCGATTTCCTTGAGATCTTTCGACTAACTTGATCGTCGGAGACTTCCAATGGAGAAATACCTCCGTTGGGGCGTTTTGCGGGGTTCAAATGTGAAGACATTTCTACAGCTCAACGACATCTTCGTTATTATTACTGTAACTTCATCCTTGTTGTCAAATTTCTTATACATTTGTTGACTGATCAAATTTTTGCATTATCAATTTGGTTCCATTACCGGGAACAGAGTTTAAGATTCTTCCTTACCAAATTTTTTTGTTGCTTTACTGTGTTAAAAGCTGCCATAAATATTCTTTAAGCTTGTCTCTTCTTCCTTTGGAGACAAAAGATCCCTTTCTCCCAAAGCTCAAAGAATATTATCCTTTATACACCAAAATATCAAATGTCTTCCAACTCAGGAGATAGACATCCTAGGAGACAGTCTTCGAAGCCCTCAAGTTCACGAGAAACTGAACGTAGGCACGACACACCTGCTATCCCGGAAACACCTGGACAGAGGCGCTTAGCCTTAGAACGGATTGGACGACAAGAGCCACAACCTTCTGTCCGGACACAAGACTTGTGTGAGCACCTCAATATACGGCAGACCTCGGATCCGAGGGAAAGGCTAAACACAAGGCAAGAGCCTGAAGTAGCTGAGCCCAACCCCGATGAGGAGCTGGAGAGATTACGTGCAGAGGTGATGAGGCCCACCCAAGAACAAGAGCTGGCTAAAAAGTGGTTGAAGCTCCGAGAAGAGTTTCGTGAACATGGCCAAGATCTACCTCCACCAGCTTTCCTTGTTGACGACTACGCACAACCTTCAAATATAAGGCTTGAGCTGTCCAGGAGCATTTAAACAAGAGGAAATCTAGAAAGACCACCACCTTCCAGAAACCCTAGACCTACTTCACGGGCTGAAAGATCGGTCGGTGAAGTAGGAGAAAGTCATCACTCTTCTCGTCCTCAACAGGACAGAGGAACATATAAGAGGACTCGAAACAACCGATCCCCCGATCAAACTAGGAGAAAGTCGCCTGAACCAACACGACGCACTTCATTCCAGAAAAAATCACGGTCGATAGAAATCGGACCATTTGCAAAATGGATCCAGGATATGGCCCCCAACACTTCTCTTAAAATTCCACAGTTTGTGCTCTATTCGGAACACACCGGACCACTTAAACACATGTGCAGGTACAAGTCCGCCATGGGACTTCGTAACCAACGATGAAGCGGTACTTTGCAAAGCTTTCCCCAGCACATTGTCGGACAAAGCTCTAACTTGGTTCACCTCGTTGCATCCGAGTTCCATTGATTCATGGTCAACCTTGGAAAAATAATTTTTGGATAAATTTAGCACGGCTGGATCTATACCAAAGACCAGGGGAGATCTTGCCAATATAAAGCAGCGAGAAGGTGAAACCCTCTTAGCATATCTTGAAAGGTTTAAGAAAACCTATGAAGAAATTGAAGGACCGAGTCAAGATACGATCATTACATGCTTCGAAGGAGGGTTCAAGTCAAGGATGTTATACATTGAGCTACAGTTGAGGAAGCCACGAACCATTGGAGAAATGTTCAACGTGGCACGACAAATCGCTCTTGCCGAAGAAAGTGCGCAAGAAGCTCCCTCAAAAGACAAAGAGAAGGTGGGCGAAGTGTCGACAAAAAAGGAGTAGGCGACTAGTTTCGAGAAAAAGAAAGGCTTCAGTCCAAGCAAAAATAAAGAGACAAATACTTTTACTCCGCTGCGAGTAACGAAAGAAAGCCTTATCTCGGTCATTAAAGAAAAGCATGGGGTCGGTGACCCAGTACCACTGAACCCTCATACTTTGGCAACCCGTGATAGGTCGAAGTACTGTGCTTTCCATAAAGATTGTGGCCATGTGACTGAAAACCGCATACAATTGAAAAGGGCGATCGAGAAGTCGATTCGCGAAGGGAATTTGAGAGAATATATCGCAGGAAGGCCGGCCGAAGAGCCGAGGAAAAATACTGAAAGAATAATCAATGTGATCAATGTCGAAATACCGTCATTGACACAGATTAGGAGACAGATTCACCTACTGAAGAAAGAATACCTTTTCGAGGACAGAATTGGCCCCGACAATCGAGCGAAAGACCAGCCCCATGGTGATTGATGCCCTGATGACAAAAGAAGGCATGGAAAATTGCAGGGTAAGGAGAATTCTCATTGACACTGGGGCAACAAGAAATATCATGTACCATAAGTGCTTCAAAGTGATGGGACTTAATGATCATCAACCCAAGCCAAGTTCGATGGTCCTAGAAGGATTCACACAACACAAGATCCTTGTGAAGGGAACTATCAAACTGGACATCACCCCGTGAACTGGAGAAAAGACGAGGACGGAGAAAGTGAAATTTTACGTAGTTGATATCGATTCCAACTACAATGCGATACTTGGAATCCCGTCCCTCGCAACATTCGACCTAGTGATCTCCATATCACATCAACAGGTCAAATTTCCTACAAGAAATGGAGTAGGGCTCATCCAAAGCAATCCAAAATCAGTTCCGGATTATCTGTTGACAATCCGAAAAATAAAAGATGTGGCGGATCATACTTCGACGTCTATGGACATCGGAATGATTTATCAAGCATCTGTTCAAAGGATGGAAGAGTCAATGGAAACAGATGTTATAGAAGATCACACTTCAACAGAGATCGGAACAATCTCCGAGGAGCAAATGGAAATAGACAAAGTGCCGATCACAAATTCAAATCCAGGCAGAACTTCTATCAAATATTGATAGAAGAATCCAGAGACCGATGGAAAATGAAATCATGAAGGTGGTCGAAGGGGAAAAGAAATTGGAAAGTTTCGAAGAGCTAACAATTAACGATGCCTACCCCGACCAGAAAATAAAAATAGGCGTCGAACTCCCAGAGCAACAGAAGTTCGAATTGATTTAATTTTTGAAGAGTCACACTTCAAACTTCGCCTGGGAAACAAAAGACATGCCCGGCATCCACCCCGAGGTCGCGAAGCACCAGTTGAATATCGAACCGACATTCCGACCTGTGCAACAAAAGGCTAGAACTTTTGACGAAGAGAAAAAGGAAGGAATGAAGCAGGAGATCGAAAAGCTATTAAAAGCCGGATTTATAAGGGAAGAAGCCTACCCGACCTGGCTGGCCAATGTTGTAATGGTCACAAAAGCCAATGGAAAGTGGAGGATGTGCGTTGACTTCACCGATTTGAATAAAGCCTGCCCCAAGGACTGTTACCCCTTACCTCGTATCGGTTCGCTGGTCGATTCTACCGCCGGGTATCAACTCTTAAGCTTCCTCGACGCCTTCTCAGGCTATCACCAGATCAAAATGAACCCGAAAGATCGGGTTCATATATCCTTTAGGGCTGATGGAGCAGTTTATTGTTACAATGTCATGCTGTTTGGCCTAAAAAATGCTGGACCAACTTACCAGCGGATGATAAACAAAGTCCTAAAGGAGAAGATCGGGAGGAATGTAGCGGCATATGTTGATGACATGGTGATCAAGTCGAAGCACGCTAATTATCATCTGGCTGACCTCGAGGAAACCTTCGCAACCTTGAGCAAATACAATTTAAAGCTGAATCCGTCCAAATGTACCTTCGGAGTTAAAACTGGAAAATTCCTAGGTTTCATGATGCCCGAACGAGGAATCGAAGCAAATCCAGAGAAAGTCACAAGCACTTCGGAATCTAGTCGAACCAAGGTGCATCAAGGACGTCCAAAGACTCAATGGTTGCATAGCAACCCTAGTTAGATTCGTATCAAAGCTAGCAGAGCGGTGTTTGCCTTTCTTCAAAGCTCTCAAAACTACAGGGAAACATTTTTTAAGTGGACGGAAGAATGCCGACAATCCTGGAGAGAGCTCAAAATTTATTTAGAGCAACTTCCACTACTTAGCTCCCCCCCCGAAGGGGGAAACATTGTATCTGTATTTATCCGCTTCCAATTTTGTTGTAGCGTTGTATTACTCAGGGAAATAAATAACAAACAACTCCCTGTCTATTTTGTAAGTAAAGTCCTTAATGGACCGGAAGCGCGCTATCCTAATATAGAAAAGTTAGCATATGCATTAGTTGTCGCATCGAGTTACAATCTACACGAACGCACCGCTCGGACAAATTTTCCATAAACTCGATCAATCGGGTAGGATGTTGAAGTGGTCAATCGAACTATGTGGACTCGACATAACTTTTACTCCGCGAATAGAAATAAATGCACAAGCGTTGGCTGACTTCATTGCAGAAACTTCGTTCATAGAAGAAGAAAGTAACCAAACCTCTCTTGAGTTAAATAGACTTGAAAGTCATGATCTATGGGTCATGACAGTTGATGGAGCTGTTCATTCAAACGGAGCCGGCGTCGGAATAACTTTATCTTCGCCCAATCACCAATCCAACGAATCGCGAAGTATAAGGCTTGAGTTTCCACTTTCTAATAATCAAGCCGAATATGAAGTGTTAATCTTGGGATTACTTTGGGCAAGCGAAACAAATATTACCGACCTCGAGGTCCAAAGCGATTCTCAAGTAGTGGTGAATCAAGTGAACAAAGAGTATGCTACAAACTCAAATTTGAAGGAGTACACGAAGATGGCATCACCATTGAAAAACAGATTCAAAAGCTTCGTATTAAAGAAGATAAATAGAGCGGAAAACATTGCGGCAGATGAACTGGCCAAAATTGCTTCAGGAGAATTCATCGATGAGAGAAAAATAAATGTCCAAATACGTCATTCTCCATGCCTTTTTTCTCAAATCACCACTGTCGAACTAACGGAAGGGGCTTGGATTGATGACATCAAAAGGTTCATCCAAACCGGATAACTTTCGAGCAACGAAGTAAAGGCTAGACAAATCAGAAAACAATCTGCTCGATACATAGTCCATAATGACACTTTATATCGCAAATCATTTACAAGACCAATACTTCGTTGCGTAGAGCCACATTTGACTATGGCAATACTTGAAGAGCTTCATGAAGGAGTATGCGGAGGTCATCCAGGGGCTAGAGCGCTTTCGGAAAGGATAATCCACCGGGGTTACTACTGGCCAACCCTTCGACAAGACGTAAAAAGCTTCGTTAAAAAAGGTCGAAGTTGTCAAATTTATGGAGATGTTCACAGACTCCCTTCGATAACTCAAACTCCGGTAGTCACTTCGTGGCCATTCGACATGTGGGGAATTGATCTTATGGGAAAATTCCCTAAGGCAAGAAGAGGGTTCAAGTACATGGTCGTAGCAATCGACTATTTCACAAAGTGGATCGAAGCCAAGCCCTTGGTCAATCCCACGGAAGATAATGTACTCGGATTTTTCCATGACCTCATACTCTGCAGATTTGGGGTTCCAAGAGCTATAGTATCCGATCATGGAACCCAATTCTCGGCTAAATTCACAGCAGAATGCAACCGACTTCACATTAAACATTGGAAGTCATCGGTTGCACACCCACAAAGGCAATGGACAAGCCGAGGCGGCGAACAAGTTGGTCATGGCAGCCTTGAAGAAAAACCTCACAAATAAATCCAACAAATGGGTCGATGAACCGAACAATGCATTATGGGCAATCCGAACTTTGACTAGGGGCCCCACAGGGGAAACACCCTTCGCACTGGTCTATGGATCGGAGGAAGTCGCACCAGCCGAACTCGCACTACCCACAACAAGAATTTCTATGTTCAATAAAACTCGGAACCAAGAAGCAAGAAGGATCGATTTGGATTTGCTAGAGGAGAGAAGAATAACAGCAAGGCTGAGATCTGAAATTTTCAAGCCAAAATCTAAGGCAAATCACGATAAACGAATATATCGACGTCCTCTACACATTGGTGATTGGGTACTTCGCAAGATCGAATTAACCTCGAGACAAGCCGAGGCCAATAAACTAACCCCTAATTGGGAAGACCCTTATTTGATCAAGAGGTCGGACCTGGAACATTTAAACCGGCAAAGCAAGACAAAACGCTTCTGCACAATCCATGGCATTCTGACCACTTGAAAAAGTACTTCGTATAAAATTTTATTAAATGAACGAAGTTACTTGTTATTTCAATAAATTTCGAACTCATATGGCATTTTTCGAATATGTCTCGATCTTTATTTATTTAAATTTAAGTTGTTTTATTTTAAATGGCAACGTGAATCATCATAACAATTTTTCTTTAAATATAAGAAAAATGGAAAACACAAAGTTGAGTTGAAATAAAAACTCATAATATTATATAAGGTTAGGTACTGAAATTGAAAGTACATCAAAATCCTATGCTATTACATCAACTTTAAAAAACTATTTAGTCATAAGGCGGAGGGATCCGGATCGTCTGGATCCGAAGAGTCCGGAGCCAAAGAAGGAGTAATAAGACCCGAAGCATCTGGAGCCGGAGAAGGAAGAACAGGCTCCGAAGCATTAAGCCCGGGAGGAACTTTGTCGTCGGGATCAACCGTAACGAGCAACACTTCGTCACCATCAGCATCGTTACCCTCTTCCATTACCTCGAAAGCGGGAGTCCCAGGAGTAACCTTCGTGTAATCCCAAAAGTTGGGACGAAGAGTTGGTGGCGGCACCCATTCTGGCAGACCTGCAGCGGAGTCCTCCTCTCGAAGCTCCCCAAGCTCATTGTCCTTGAAAGGAATAAAATCCGCCCCATCACGACACTTGATGTTGTGAGTTATATATATAAAGATAATATAAATAATTGAATAAATAATACTAAAAATGATAAGAATCTTCAAGATTAAAATAAGTTTGTCACTAATAAAATAACTCAATTAGGCAGAGCACCTATCGAAATAGTTTAGTAAATATAGTAGTATTCAGATTTTAAATTTATAAAAATCGTTTTTCCCTAAAACTTCTATTAAATTCTAGTGTGGAAAATATAATCAAACTAATTATGGATATGATTTGTGAATAAGGATCATTCAACAAGTAAATCAACCAATATCAAGAATGATAAGATTGATTTCTAAATCCTAGAGAGCAAAGTAAATGAACAATGTAAGGAATATAGCAAGTAAAAAGGTTGGGAGGAATTCTTAGCAAAATATAGGTGAGATAAGAGGATACAAAATACCAAGAATAGGATAATCTTGGATCTAGTATCATAGCTCCACCAAATTCAAGTCTAAAGTAGAATCTCTTCCATACGGATCGTGGCAAGAAATTCCTAGATTAAGAACACTTGAATGTTGACAAGATCAAATCTCCTATCAATCATCCTGGTTCCGGTCCATCAATAGGAAACTAATCACATCAACTTGGCACTAATCGTATATCCTGGTTCCGGCCTAACAATTAGCATTAATCCGAAACCACAATCTCAAATCAAAGCTTGTACGAAAGATAAAATTCAGATCTAAAGTCATCAATGAAATTGCAATTCGAATCAATAAAACCACAATCATTCAATCCAAGAACATCACAATATCTCAAGTAATTTGTAAAATAAAACCAACCAAATCTACCTATAAGAAATGTAGAAATGAGAATTCCTAAGGTTGGTTAACTAATTACAAAGAATAACAAGGAATAATAGAAGAAAAGGGGAAAGTGAAACATAGACATTAAACCTTCTTCCTCTTCAACTCCTTCTCTTGATTCTTCTTTGCTTCTTCAACTTGGATCTTCAATTTGTGTAGCCCAAATACCCTAGAATATAACCGAAGTTAAAAACTAAAGACTAAAATTACATAACTTTATGAGCCACTTCTATTTTACCCGAGATATGAGAGCGCCACTTTTATTAACGACTTCATGAAGGTCGACGCTTACTGGCGATCTCATAAGTCTTTGAGTCAACGCTCCGCTTAAGGGGAATAGCGTCGTACAACGAAGACATTTCCCCGTCAGAAAAGTCGAAGTTGAAAATCGGGGGAGTGTCCTTCAAAACTACCTCTTGCAAGGCAGCAGCCTGAGCTGGATCTCGAGGGGGATGGAACCCCGCAGAAAACCACGGAAGCCCTTCTGACTCGACTCTTTTCCCCTTATCCCTAGACGAAGCACCAGCCGGGAGGACAGGAGGAGATACTTGTCGAGGAGAAGGAACAATAGGCCTGGAGCCTTGGACAGGAGCCGGCCACGAAGACCGAGCTACTGTTGATGTCGGAGGCAGCCATAGCCGAGGACGAAGGTCGAACCATTGTTGTAGAGGAAGGTTCAAGAAATGGAATCTCGAGAAGAGGATCGGAGGCTATCCTCCCCTCGAAGCCTGTTCCGACGAGCTGACTCCTCCTCCTCCCGAGGACGCTTTTCACCTCCCGATTCCCGAGAAGTCCCCTTTTGAGGAGCCTTTTGAGGAGCAGACTTCGAACTCCCTTGACCCTTAGAGCGAGTCTCGGGCTGAACAGTCTGAACAGCCTTTGCCGGAGCAGTAGACTTCGCATCAACCTTCTTTTGCACAGCTACCGACTTCGAAGGAAACTTCGGCAGCGAGTTCATATGGGCCTGGCGAACATTATAGCTGCCCTTCCTATACCCGAAGAACTTCTTGTCAAGCATTGGTCCTGCGAAGCATGAGGAAAAATATCAAGAGACATTATAAAAAGTATTAAGGACAGGATGATCAAAATAAGATCTATCTACCCCGGGCGGTCCGACATCCCCGAGAATCGGGAACACCGCACACAGGACATTCAGTAGAAAATACAAGTCCCGGATGCAGAGTCCACATTGAGTTCTCCTCCTCATGTATGGGCGTGTTCAGCCTTCTTGATAGCCGTGTTCTTGGTCCGAGCACGTGTTGCTGGACTGGATTTGTACATATTTTCAGAAATTGCATATTTAATCCCCGAACTTCGCTCTTTTGATCAATTTGCTCCACAAACTTCCCGAAAACAGAATATTTGCAACTAAACCCAAAATCAATCAATTTATCTCAATTTAATACAATAATCCTCAACAATTATGCACAATTATCCTTCCAAAACATTATCAATTTTATCGTTATCACAATACCCCACAACTTAACCTTTGCTTGTCCTCAAGCAAATCAAAGAAGGAATTTGAATCAAACAAATCATTTAATAGAAAAGTGCATAAATGTTTTCTCAAAGAATTCAAACTAACTAGTTTACCTTTCAAAGATCTTATAAACCAAGTGTTTAAGGAATGATTCACTTCTATGCCTCATCAAGTGTTTTCATGTTTAAGTCAAGAAATACAAAATTGAACAAATCATTTTCAACTTAAATACGAAAAATGATCATAAAATCATCCCGAGTGCAGTGTGTGCTCTATCTCAATTAGTGATCCAAATAGCAAATTTCCTTTCAAAGCAAATGATGTTGTGTTTGAGTTATATATAATATTAATAAAAATAATATAAATAAACAATACTGAAAATAATAAGAATCTTCAAGATTAAAATAGGTTTGTCACTAATAAAATAACTCAATTAGGCAGAGCACCTATCGAAATAGTTTAGTAAATAAGGTGGTATTCAGATTTTAAATTTATAAAAATCGTTTTTCCCTAAGACTTCTATTAAATTCTAGTGTGGAAAATATAATCAAACTAATTATGAATATGATTTGTGAATAAGGATCATTCAACAAGTAAATCAACCAATATCAAGAATGATAAGATTGATTTCTAAGTCTAGAAAGCAAATTAAAGAACAATGTAAGGAATAAAGCAAGTAAAAAGGTTGGGAGGAATTCTTAGTAAAATATAGGTGAGATAAGAGGATACAAAATACCAAGTATAGGATAATCTTGGATCTAGTATCATAGCTCCACCAAAATCAAGTCTAAAGTAGAATCTCTTCCATACGGTTCGTGGCAAGAAATTCCTAGATTAAGAACACTTGAATGTTGAGAAGATCAAATCTCCCATCAATCATCTTGGTTTTGGTCCATCAATAGGAAACTAATCACATCAACTTGGCACTAATCTTATATCCCGGTTCCGGCCTAACAATTAGTGTTAATCCGAAACCACAATCTCAAATCAAAGCTTGTACTAAAGATAAAATTCAGATCTAAAGTCATCAATGAAATTGCAATTCGAATCAATAAAACCACAATCATTCAATCCTAGAACATCACAATATCTCAGTAATTTGTAAAATAAAACCAACCAAATCTACCTATAAGAAATGTAGAAGTGAGAATTCCTAAGGTTGGTTAACTAATTACAAAGAATAACAAGGAATAAAAGTAGAAAAGGGGAAAGTGAAACATAGACATTAAACCTTCTTCCTCTTCAACTCCTTCTCTTGATTCTTCTTTGCTTCTTCAACTTGGATCTTCAATTTGTGTAGACCAAATACCCTAGAATATTTTCAGTAGATTTCCTTACGGATCGAGGCAAACCTACCTAGATAATCCCAAGATACTCAATACTACAACAAGTAGAGAGTAATCTCTAAGAAAATTGGAAAATCAAAGTATAGATCTCTCTCTAAGTTCTACCAAACCTTTACAATTATTTAACTATTCAGCATAATCCAAACAAAATACAAGCCAATCTAATTAATGCTAAAAATTCTAGTATTTATAGATAAACTAAATCGGGGGTAAAATCGTTATTTTACATAAAAAATATTCCGGCCAGAGCATCCTTACGGGCGTAGCCCCCTCCATGCTCTACGGGCGTTTAGATGCGATTACGCCTTACGGCGCGTTTATTACAGAGTGCCACGGCGTAAAGAAGACAGTTAATTCATACGGGCGTAATGCACACATGGCAACGAGCGTTTAATACGATACGGGCGTTATGCACAAAAGGGCAACGGGCGTATGAAATCGTTCACGGGCGTAGCGCATTTCCAAAATGTTGCACTTTTGCCTCTGAATTTATCTTTTTTCACCAATTTGCCCCGAAGTAACCTAAAACAGAATATTTGCAATTAAACCCAAAATCAATCAATTTATCTCAATTTAATACAATTATAATCACAAATCATGCACAATTTATATCTCAAATCATGATCATATTTGATGTTATCAGCAAATTACTCAAATAGTGGTTCGGTCGATCGAAAACTTCAATAACGAGACATAATCACAATCAAATCTCAAGAAACAAGCCACTTATTCAAAAGTAAAATTTTATTCAATTTATTCTCTTTTATTCAAGGTTTTTATTGTTTGCTTAACAATATCAACTTTAACTACCCTTGTAACGAGTTCCACTCCGATGACTCCCAGATCCCGAGGACCTTAGGGCACTAGGCATTCAATTCCCATAAGGAGTGGTGCTCAAGTAGCAAAGGATACATGCAAAACAACCTTTTATTCAACAATTTATTCAACGAAAATTAAAAGTGTGGCAAGTCTCTCAAAGAATTTTTCAAGTGAAAACGCAAGTTATTTTCATTCCCAAAAGACTTAATACTATTCAAATAAATGTCCAAAAGTAGTCCACTAATCGGAACAACCAACCAAAAATAGCTGTGTCAAAACGAGTTTCAGGAATTTCCTATAATCATGCTCGTATCAAGTATCAACAAAATGAACTAAATCAAATCTCGAGACTTTCAACAATCAACAACCGATATCTATCATCGGCTAAGCAAATCAAATTCCCACAAAAAGTTCACAAAATAATCTTTTCAAGTAAACTAATCATTTTGAAAATTTTAAAAAATTAAGCAATTTTTTAAAATATTTGCAAATTGAGAGAAACGAACAAACACACCTACCCCACAACTTGAATATTACACTGTCCTCGGTGTAAAAGCTAATACCCCACAACTTATTTGGAAAATAAATAAGTGCGAGAAAACTATAAATACAAAACGGGAATAAGTGCGAAAAGCTAGAAAAATAAAAACAAGAAAATTATATTTAAAACGGGAAAGTAAACTATGAACACAAAAGATAATCATATAAATCCAAATAAATCAAATAGTACATGCTGAGTAAAAACAAATAAAATCAATTAAAAAGTGAATAAATAAAACAAATAAACCCTATCCGGAAAATCCGGGAATAATATAACAAACAAGATAATAAAACCTATTCTGGAACATCCAGCCACTAATAAAGCGATAAAGACAATAATTGAACGCCAAAAACCAAGTATAACTCGATAAAAGCGGTAAAAGGAAAGGGAAGAAAGACAAATCTTGTTTCCGAGCAAGCATGCTTGGAACTTATTTTGTTCCTTTCTTAGGAGTTTCTTCCTTCTGCAAAGACTTTTATAAGGCTCGCTTTGTCCTCCCTAACAACCTCATCTTTTGATTTATTCGATGGAATTTTGTTCGGTGTTGTTAGGGAGTAATCATTTTTCTCGTTCTGAAAATTGCCTGGACAAATGTCCCACTTGCATTTCCAGGTTTTGTAGCGAAGCCTATTTATTCCTGTTCTTACCTTCAACAAACAATCAAGAAAGATAGAATAGAACAAAACAAAGAAAGAGAGAAATTACAAGATTAAAAATGTCCTACTACAAACGATCTAGTAAAGAAATTAAAAGATTGAGAAAAACAAGAGAAAGAAATCACATTACCTACAAAACAAGAAAAGAGAGATTAGTAAGGATAAAAGGATGTAAAATATAAGATTATTAAATAATGCTAATCTAATAAAAAATAAGGAAAAGAAAATGAATTAAATTAATTGAATGAAAGAAAGAAGAAAAAGAATGAAAGAATGATAAAGAAGAATGGAATGAAATGTATAAGATAGAAAGAAGTTTGAAAAAATGAAAATGGAGGGAGAAATAAAAGGATTTGAAACTTATGCAAAAAGAATTGAATTTAGAAGAAAAGGAAATGAAATGAAATAGAACTGAACGAAAATGGAGGAAAGAAAGCAAAATAATTAAATAGCATGCAAAAAGGAGTTTTAATAGAAAAGAAAAAGAAAAGGAAGAGAAATGAATTGTAGAGCAAAATGGGACGAAAATTTTAAAGAAAAGAAAATGAAACAAAAATAATGCATGCTGTCGGGTAGAATAAAAAAGAAAAACAGAGGAGATTGCATTAGACAGTATGCATGCTGTCGGCTACTGCCGAGAACAGAGGAAAGAGCAGGGGAATTGAAATTTCCAGTTCTGGAATTTTTGAGAACAGAGCAAATACAGAGTTGTACATAGTAAGGCTACTGGAATTTTGTATAAAACAGAGAAAATTGCATACTGGATTTACATAATGAGCAGGGCAGTTTGCATACTACAAATTTCTGGGAAAATTACAACAGGGGCAGTAAGGTAGCTCACTGGAATTTTACACCAAAAACAGAACACATGTACACTAGAATTAAAATGCACAAAGGAAAATGGACGAAATTTGCAATAGAAATGCAATCCTAAACACTAATGCTACTGCCATGGAACTTTAGAAAACTAAATGCAAACTAAACTACCAAGGAAAACAAACTAATGCATCTACAAACAATTCATGCAAAACCATGCAAAAAGAAATTACAAAACAGCCATGAACTAACCTACTGGAAAATGTAGAGCAAACAGAAAACAAAAAATCATGCAATTGCTACTGTAAAGTAATTGTAAATCAAAAGGAAAATATATACAAACCTACTGAACTTGCACGAAATTGGAATTGAAGCATATACTGCATGCATTATTCAATCATGGAAGGTTTACAAACGAAATTTCCAACTATAGCAAATTTAAAATTAGCCATGTGACACATGCAAACTTCCTAAAATATCCATGCAAATGAAATCTATATAAAAGCCATAAAACTCATGCAAATAACAAGTCATGCGAGCTAACTGATTGAAGTGAGAAACAAAACATACAAAAACTATTGTAATGCAAAGACAAACTAAGGTAAGCTAAACTAATTATGCAAAATGTTATTAACTATGCAAAATGATTAAATGTAATCTTTATGAACTAATATACATACTTATGACATAAAAAGTAAAGTAAATGCAATTCATAAATCCTACTGTACGCATGAATCTTCAAGCTACTACCATGAAAATTTCAGCAAGCTACCTACAGCATAAGCAAATTAAAATTTCAAAGCATAAATAAACAATTCATACAATATATATGTACAGTATACTGCCTAATTCAATTCCATGCATATGGTAAATATACAAGCTAACTACAACTCATGCAAAAACAGAACAAAGAACAAAATTCTACCTACTGGAAATTGGATTACATTATATATATATATATATATACATCTATTAACCATGCAAAACATAGTAACCATGCATATGAAAAGGAAATATACATGTTAACAATATTTCATGCAAGAGTAAAACAAAGCATGCAAATTCATGAAAGTGTACTAAATAGCATGCAAGAAGAAGCAAAACACAAAGATCAAACATAGCTACTAGAATGAAAAGGTGGCAAGGTAGAATTCATGCAAAATAATTTACCTAAATGCTATGAAAATCATGCAAAGTGCTACAAAAAGTCATATAATTCATTCTAGCCACCTAACTAACATGTAATCTATCTAAATAACATGAAGATCATGCAATCTATATATAACTAAAATACCTAAATCTAGCTAATGGAAAATCAAGTATAATAGACAATACATCATATACATACTCTTCCGAATATATTAAATCAATTGCAAAGAAAAACAAAGCATACAAACTAACGAAATCATATGCAAAAACAATTAATATAACATACTTGAGATTTAAAAATGAAGTGTGACAAAACTAGTGAAGTGAATTAAATAACTAAACTAGAAATGTTTGTCACTAACTAGCAATTTCTTAAAATTAGTTTCTAAGAATGCTTACTTTTTAACAAAAAGCTATACATATTTATTACCTAAAGAATTCAATGATTACTAGATAAATTCCTAAAAATTGCAAATCTAAATAATAATAATAATGGTGACCTTTTATTGAAAAACCTACTACATGCAAAATCTAACAAAAATTTCAAAAGAAGAAATTAAAAGCAAAGCTATACCAAAACTTATATCAAACACAAATTAACGCTAACAAATAAAAGATAGAAAATAAGAAAAACACATAACATCAATTCCTAACAAAAGTAAGTATCTAGATAATATTCTTCATGAATTGAAGGTATTATTAGAATACTAACTAAACTAGAAAGTTCTTAAAGAAAATAAAGGAATGAAAATAAAATGACAAGATCATGCAAAGCTAACTAAGAAATGTAAGACAACTAGAGAAGATGCAAAACAAGTAAATGACAAGTAATGAAACTAAAGTTAAGAAGAGAAGTAAACTAAACTACTCTAACATAATACCTAAAAATCAAGATAATATCTATAACAACTATCAAAAATCATAAATGAAAACATGGAAATACAACTAAGATCATGAAATAGAGATCAATCAAAGAAAGAGTCAAGTTAGAAAACTAGTTAAATCTAATACTAACCACACCTAAGAAATAGTTAGATCAAGTTAGAAAGGATTAGAACAAACTAAGTCAAGTTAGAAAGTAGGAAAAACAATTAGATCTAAAAATTCTAAACTAAAGATTAAACTAAGATGTTAAACCAAAGATCTAAGTTATTCTAAAGGATAAGGATCTAAAGAATCAAAAGCTAACCTAATCTAAAGCACTAAACTAAATAGGCTATTAAATCTAAATCAACTAAAGTTAACCTAAATCCAAAATATCTAAGCTATATCTAACCAAAATCTCTAAGTAAAAGTTTA
The DNA here is from genome assembly GCA_025388415.1 of Cynanchum wilfordii. Lineage (NCBI taxonomy): Eukaryota > Viridiplantae > Streptophyta > Magnoliopsida > Gentianales > Apocynaceae > Cynanchum > Cynanchum wilfordii. Next base: position 50,070 of record JAHSUH010001829.1, read on the forward strand.
CCTAATGGATCTAAACTAACCAAAATACTAGCTAAACCTAAAAATCATGATACTAAATCATCTAACCTAAGATCTAAATCCAAAAATCTATAATCTAAGCAAAAGAAATTCTAAGAAAAATGAATCAATAAGAAAGGAAGAGAAACAAAATACAAGTGACATAAGAAAACTACTAAAGTAAGAATAAGAAGAATCAAAGGATCAAAATTAAACTACTTAACTAAAAATAAGGAACAAATAAAATCGAAAACATCTAAACTAAATGAGATAAAATCGATCAAGCAAATATCCAAGATCTATCAAAGAGATCATAGATATTTTAAGAACTAGACATGAAAAGTAAATGTTACTTGAGAATGATATCATAAGACAAATCATATCAAAATTAATTCGTTATAAATTTCACACCGTTGATGAAAATTTTTCCCAAAAATTACAACGAACTTAGAGGAAAAACATCACGAAAATTAATAGGATTCCCCGGCAACGGCGCCAAAAATATGATGTTGTGAGTTATATATATAAAAATAATATAAATAATTGAATAAATAATACTAAAAATAATAAGAATCTTCAAGATTAAAATAAGTTTGTCACTAATAAAATAACTCAATTAGGCAGAGCACCTATCGAAATAGTTTAGTAAATATAGTAGTATTCAGATTTTAAATTTATAAAAATCGTTTTTCCCTAAGACTTCTATTAAATTCTAGTGTGGAAAATATAATCAAACAAATTATGGATATGATTTGTGAATAAGGATCATTCAACAAGTAAATCAACCAATATCAAGAATGATAAGATTGATTTCTAAATCCTAGAGAGCAAAGTAAATGAACAATGTAAGGAATAAAGCAAGTAAAAAGTTTGGGAGTAATTCTTAGCAAAATATAGGTGAGATAAGAGGATACAAAATACCAAGAATAGGATAATCTTGGATCTAGTATCATAGCTCCACCAAATTCAAGTCTAAAGTAGAATCTCTTCCATACGGATCGTGGCAAGAAATTCCTAGATTAAGAACACTTGAATGTTGACAAGATCAAATCTCCTATAAATCATCCTGGTTCCGGTCCATCAATAGGAAACTAATCACATCAACTTGGCACTAATCGTATATCCCGGTTCCGGCCTAACAATTAGTGTTAATCCGAAACCACAATCTCAAATCAAAGCTTGTACGAAAGATAAAATTCAGATCTAAAGTCATCAATGAAATTTGTAAAATAAAACCAATTTGTAAAATAAAATTCAGATCTAAAGTCTCTTGATTCTTCTTTGCTTCTTCAACTTGGATCTTCAATTTGTGTAGCCTAAATACCCTAGAATATATTCAGTAGATTTCCTTACGGATCGAGGCAAACCTACCTAGTTAATCCCAAGATACTCAATACTACAACAAGTAGAGAGTAATCTCTAAGAAAATTGGAAAATCAAAGTATAGATCTCTCTCTAAGTTCTACCAAACCTTTACAATTACTTAGCTATTCAGCATAATCCAACCTCCAAATAATGGTAAAAATCGGATAATTTATAGATAACCAAAACCAGGGGCAAAATAGTCAATTTACACAAAATTCTCTAAAAAATCGGAACAGAGCCCAACACGGGCTCGGTGACATGTTTATCACCGAGCGCGTGTTGATTCCGGCCGTGTTATTCCTTCCGCATGGGCGTGTTCATTAACCGAGCCCGTGGTCTTCCTTATGTATGGGCGTGTTCAGCCTTCTTGATAGTCGTGTTCTTGGTCCGAGCACGTGTTGCTGGACTGGATTTGTACATATTTCCGGAAATTGCATATTTAATCCCCGAACTTCGCTCTTTTGATCAATTTGCTCCATAAACTTCCCGAAAACAGAATATTTGCAATTAAACCCAAAATCAATCAATTTATCTCAATTTAATATAATAATCCTCAACAATTATGCACAATTATCCTTCCAAAACATTATCAATTTTATCGTTATCAACACTCTTTAGCATATGGTCCGTTGAAGAAACACTTCAACAAGAACCCCTTATCCTCGAACTTGTGATGGAGTTGCCGAAGCATATGGACGCTACCCCCTTCAAAAAATTCGAGCTGCTTCTCATGTAGGCTGGACTCATAAGCTTCAGACATCTTAATATCAGCGATAATCTTATCTCTATGCTCATCCGATTTTAAGAAGTCGTTTTCTCCTCGGACAGTGGCGAGTTCGGATGCTAATTCATCTCTGCTGAAACATGCCCTTAAGGTTTGGTCCTTCAGGCCCACATTCTCCGACCTCAAACCAACATTCTCCAGACGCTCCTTTTCAAGCTCCGACTTCAACGCGGCGGAATCTCCCTCTCCATCTTCAAACTTTGGTCCTCTGAGACAGCAAGCCTTTGGTCAGTTTGGGAGAGTTTAGTTTTGAAACGATGGACGTCCTCCCCCAACCTTTCATTAGCCCTCTCAACACCCTTGAGAACAGTAGATTGAGAGTTGTACTCCCGCTGTAAAGAACGAAGCTTGGACTCCGAGGCCTCATGCCTTGACTTATAGTCTTCGGCTCTCCGCCTCTTTTGACCCAAAGCATTGCAATTTTCTCCCCAAGGTCAAGGACACAAGAAGAAAGGCTGCGAAGCACATATAACTGAAGTTAAAAACTATAGACTAAAATTACATAACTTTATTCAACGCTCTGCTTAAGGGGAATAGCGCCTTACAACGAAGACATTTCCCCGTCAGAAAAGTCAAAGTTGAAAATCGGGGGAGTGTCCTTCAAAACTACCTCTTGCAAGGCAGCAGCCTGAGCTGGATCTCGAGGGGGATGGAACCCCGTAGAAAACCACGGAAGCCCTTCCGACTCAACTCTTTTCCCCTTATCCCTAGATGAAGCACCAGCCGGGAGGACAGGAGGAGATACTTGTCGAGGAGAAGGAACAATAGGCCTGGAGCCTTGGACAGGAGCCGGCGACGAAGACCGAGCTACTGTTGATGTCGGAGGCAGCGAAGCCGAGGACGAAGGTCGAACCATTGTTGTAGAGGAAGGTTCAACAGATGGAATCTCGAGAGGAGGATCGGAAACAGAAGCTTCGACGGGACGACTATCCTCCCCTCAAAGCCTGTTCCGACGAGCTAACGACTCCTCCTCTTGAGGACGCTTTTCACCTCTTGATTCCTGAGAAGACCCCTTTTGAGGAGCAGACTTCGAACTCCCTTGACCCTTCGAGCGAGTCTCGGGATGAACATTCTGAACAGCCTTTCCCTGGGAGCATGAGACTTCGCATCGGCCTTCCTTTTGCACGGCCTACCAGGCCTGAAGGAAACTTCGGCCCCGGGTTCATATGGACCTGGCGAACATCATAGCTGCCCTTCCTATACTCGAAGAACTTCTTGTCAAGCATTGGTCCTGCGAAGCATGAGGAAAAATATCAAGAGAAATTATAAAAAGTATTAAGGACAAGATGATCAAAATAAGATCTATCTACCCCGGGCGGTCCGACATCCCCGAGAATCGGGAACACCGCACACAGGACATTCAGTAGAAAATACAAGTCCTGGATGCAGAGTCCACATTGAGTTCTCCTCCTCATCCTCACCAAACCCCAACTGTCTCCTACGATCCTCTAGACCAGGACCAATCCCACACCATTTCAAACTCTCTTCGCTCAATAGCTCACCGATGGAGTACAAATGAGTTTGATTTTTATGGTCGGAGCCCAACTCCTTCTCAACCTCCTCCAGAAACTTCCGTTCAGCTTCGATCAACTCAAGATCCTTTGGAGGGGCAGACCATTTCTTAATTCTCCCCATCAAGGGTCCGAAGGGGAATCCTACCCGGGACTCGTCCATAAACCGATTCTCCTGCCAATTGACCTTATTGGGAGGAGAATCAAACAGATGAATTTTGTTTTTCTTCGGGCGAAGAGAAATGGTGTTCTTATTCATCTTCGTCGGTATAAAAAATTGTGCAAGAAGCTCCATGGTATATTCGCATCCTAATCGGCGACATAAAATTATCATTGCCATAATTGTCCTAGCCGCATTCGGATGGACCTGCGCAGGCTGAGCTCGACTATAAGAAAGGAAGTCAACAAAAGCTGGATCCAAAGGCAGCCGAACTCCACCATCAAAATGTGCAACTGGAATCGGGATATAATCCAGCGACAACAAGCCAGCCTCCGGAGTTACGAAGACTCTGTACTTCGTAAAGTCAACTCCAAAGTTGAGAGCTTCCGCTTCGGCTGACAGTTGAGTCATAGTGCATCGATGAAGCGCGAAGTGTGCAGACGAAAACGAATATTCCGGCTCCATAGTGTTTTCTTCCTTCAGAGGAGGATACTTCGGCAGCATGTCCTCCAGAGGTAGATGATTCCACAACAACATCACTTGTTAATTCCACAGTTCTTGTTCATCGGTCACCGGAACTTCGCGGAATAAGATGAGGAAAAGGCCTCTCCGCCATTGACTCTATTTCCTTTTCGAAGTCATTATAATATCAACATGTGTGGGATCATCGGAAAAACCCGGAATATTTATCAAACATTTCTTAATCGACCGAACGTCGGAACAACTTATCATCTCTGCATCTAGAGGTCTTGACTCATTCAGGTCATACCCATGATCCTCAATACGCATAGGCTTGATATAAAATTTAATCTTCTTCCCACTACGATGATAACACCCTTGATAATCGGAACATAATCTCCAACATGTATCGGTCCTATTAAACAAAGCTAAACTCGGAAAACTAAAAGCCCTAACCACCTTCTTGGAAATAGATTTTTTACCCATGACAAAATAGAGAAGGAAAATTTCAAAAGACAACAACGAAATACCTTTTTCGTGGAAGAGAATCCCGGTCTTTGTCTAAAGCTGCGAGAATCTTCCGAAAATCCGAGAGAATGGTAAAAGCGGAATCAAGACAGAACGAAAAATGTGAAGATTAATGCTAGAAATCAATAGAACAGAGAAAACGATCGGTGAAGGTTAGAAGTTTTGAGAGAGATTTTGCTAAAGGAACTTTTGAAGATAATAGTTGAAAGTGAAGAAACGAAAGAAGAAAGAAGGGTTTAGAGGAGGAAGAAAGAGAAAATTCAAAATAATAATATTATTTAATTTGAATATTATTATTTTAATAAAATCTCATCATTACGCGACGGTTCACGAGGAAGAGAGAGAAGGATGGCAACCGTCGAGGTTACTTTTGGCGGTCATCGCGCGCGTGGGTATGGCAGTGGAGAAGGCTCAAAGCGCCAATCAACAAAATTTGAAAAGAAATTCAGAATCTGATTTTTTAAGAAAAATGTTAAGTGTTCAAGAAGTTGCGACGAAGCATAAACACCTTCATGCTTCGTCGAGGGGCCAACGAAAGGAAAATATACCACGTGGATAAAGTCGAAATTAAATATGATTTTGACTTGGTCGAGCGAAGCATTTGATCAAACTTGGTCAAGAACGAAGCATTGGATCAATCGAAGCATTTACGACCTCCGAAAGTTCCGAAGAGAAGAAAAGCCAAGCACCTAGACGAAGCGTTTGGTCATGCGACTTGCAAGAGCCCCGAAGAGAAACACCGAGCGTATGAACGGAGCAGTAGCCAGCAATAACATAAAGCTCCGAGGCCGAGTTCGACTATGCTAAACCGACTTCATGGCCAAAAGGAATATTCCAAGTATATTCTGCCTATTAATCTCTTATTTAAATATAATAAGAAGAAAAGTGGCAGAACCCACGGTCTGTAGTCAACTTCTATAAGAAACTGTGGGATTGGACATCCGAAAAAGCTATAGCCTTTTGGCTTGTGCGGAAAGATAAGGTAGGTAGGTAATCATTTCTTTTCCTACTCCCACCCACTAATAAGGAAGTTTGTCTATATAAGGAAAACTTCCTTATCAATGGAGGGATCTTTTTGATCTTTTTTCCTTTTTTCATCTTTATATAATTTTTAGGAAGGAACCAAAAAACTTTTGCTCTCTCTTCTTTAATATTTTATCCGTTGGTTGATTTACATGCATAGCAAAATCCTTATCATTTTTGCTATTTGGATCAGAATATATCTTGGTTTATGAACTAGGGTTTGTTCTGATTTCCATGAGATCTTTCGACTAACTTGATCGTCGGAGACTTCCAAAGGAGAAATACCTCCGTTGGGGCGTTTTGCGGGGTTCAACTGTGAAGACATTTCTACAGCTCAACGACATCTTCGTTATTATCACTGTAACTTCATCCTTGTTGTTAAATTTCTTATATATTTGTTGACTGATCAAATTTTTGCATTATCATACTGGATTTAATATTCAACAGCAGTGAGGCATACAAATTGCTACTGTACTGCCCGAAAAATTACTCCAAAAATAGTATGCAAAAGTAACTCATTAAGCTACTGGAATTGGAAAACAAAAGAAATGAGATTATATACAACTAATGTATCTATATGCCACCATTACAACTCTATGCAGAATAAAATTAAAAGAAATTAAACACTAACCTATTGGAAAATTGTAAATAAAGTTAAGGAAAACTCATGCATTTTGCTAACTACATTAATCATGCAAAATCAAAAAGAATAAAGAACAAATTCTACCTACTGGAAATGAGAATACATTGTTATATATATATATCAATTAATCAAGTGCATACAAAAAGAACTATTGGAAACTATAAGTTGCAATATATACATACATATGACATGGAAAGCAAAGTAGATACATGCAAGCTAAAGTGAAAGATGAATCACTAAAATACATATATACACACCATGCAAAAACATGCAAATGTATATTACAATAAAACCATGCAAAGACATGCACAATGCTTATTGTAAGATCAAAACATGCAGCACTAATCTACTGGAACATAATAACCTAAATGCCATGCAAATCATGCAAAGTGCTATATACAATAAAATCATTCTAACTATTTTCACCACTAAACTACCATACAATCTACCTAATGAACTAAAATAGAATGAAGTGAATTGATTACAAATACATACTTCTACTACTAACGTGAAAAGTAAAGTAAATTCAATTCATAAATCCTACTGTACGCATGAATCTATAAGCTACTACCATGAAAATTTAAGCAAGCTACCTACAGTTTATGCAAATTAAAATTTCATAGCATATATAAACAATTCATACAATATATATGTACAGTATACTGCCTAATTCAATTCCATGCATATGAAAAATATACAAGCTAACTACAACTCATGCAAAAACAAAAAAAAAGAATAAAAATTCATGCAAATCTACTAAATAACATGCAAAGAAAAGCAAAACATGCAAATCAACCAAAGCTACTGGAATAACAATCTAAAATTGAGGATTGAAATGGAATGAAGCTACTGGAATGAAATGTTGGTCACTAAACTAGCATTTCTTAGAATTAATTTCTAAGAATGCTTTCTACTCACAAAAAAAGCTATACTATATTATTACCTAAGGAATTCAAGAATACAAAATAAAAATCCTAAAGATGCAAGTCTAATAGTAACATAAGTGACCATTTATTGAAAACTAATCATGCAAACTAAAACTAAGTCCTAAAGATGCAAAACAATAGAGTTAGATGCAAACCATACCTAAATTCATAACAAGCACATATTAAGGCTAACAAAAGTAAAGAGGCATAAAAAACTCCTAATCATTAATCTAAGATCTATCAAAAGGAAGTATCTTAATAACAATAATCTCCATGAATTGAAGACATTACTAGAAAACTAAATTCTAAACTAGAATGGAAACTAAAGTAAAAACTAACTAAGAATAGAATGGAAATGAAAATAGAAATACAAGAGAATGAGATATTAACTAATAAAATAAGATTCAAAGAATATAGACTACGAAGAGAATAGAATCAAGATATTATCCACCTACTAAAGCAAGAAGATTAACTAGAAACAAAAGGTAAGCGAATGAATCTAAAGCAAGTAAAGATCTAACTAAAAATCATTAAAAGCTATCTAAATCAAAGTCAAGTAAGTATGTAAACAATTAGGTCATGTTAAAATAAGTAAGAAAAATTAGAAAGAACCTAAAACTAACCATACCTAGAATCTAATTAGAACAAGTTAGAAGGATTAGAACAAACTATGTCAAATTAGAAAGTAGGAAAAAAAATTAGATCTAAATTCTAAACTAAAGATCAAACTAAGATATTAAACTAAAGATCTAAGTTAATCTAAAGAAAGAAACTAAAGAATCGAAAGCTAACCTAATCTAAGGTATAAGAAATTAGAATTCACCTAAATTCCAAAATATCTAAGCTATATCTAACCAAAACTTAATAAGGAAAAGTTTACCTAAAGGATCTAAACTAACCAAAATACTAACTAAACCTAAAAATCATGATACTAAATCATCTATTCTAAGATCTAAATCCAAAAATCTATAATCTAAGTAGGAAAAATTCTAAGAAAACGAAATAAAATGAAAGAAAGAAAAACAAAATACAAGAAATATAAGAAAGCTACTAAAATAAGAAAAAGAAATTCTAAGAACAAGAATAACAAAATCAAATGAAATCTGAAAATTAAACTACAAAAATCATGAAAAACAAGATTCAATCTAACAAATCAAATCAATCTAAACAAAATCAAAATATCCAATGATCTATTAAGAAGATCAAAGATACATCAAGAAATAGACAAGAAAAAATCAAAGACACTTAAGATTGATTCCATATAACAAATCATAACATAGTTGATCTATTATATGATTCACACCGTTACTATGAAAATTTTCCCAAAAATTACAAGGAATTAAGAGGAAAACATCATGAATCTAAATAATAGATATCCCCCGGCAACGACGCCAAAAATCTGATGTGAGTTATATATATATAAAAATAATATAAATAATCGAATAAATAATACTAAAAATAATAGGAATTCTCAAGATTAAAATAGGATTGTCACTAGTAAAATAAACTCAACTAGGCAGAGAACCTATCAAAATAGTTTAGTAAATAAAGGTAGTATTCAGATTTTAATATTTATAAAATCGTTTTCCCCAAGACGTCTATTAGTTTTTAGTGTGGAAAATATAATTATATCAATTATGAATATGATTTGGAAGTATGAATCAATCATCAAGTAATCCAACCTTTATCAAGAATGATAAGATTGAATTCTAATTCCTAGAAAGCAAAGTAAATGAACAAGGTAAAGTAGAGGATCAAGCAAGTAATGGAAGGTAGAAACTCATAAGAAACATTAGGAGAAATGAAGGATACAAACTACTAGGGGCAAGATTAATCATGAATTAACTATCATAATCTCACCAATATTCAAGTCTAAGGATGAACTTCTTCAATACAATTCGTTGCAAGAAATTCATTGATTTAAGAACACTTGAATGTTGACAAGATCAAATCTCCCATCAATCATCCTAGTTCCGGTCCATCAAAAAGAAATCTAATCGAATCAACTTGGCACTAATTGTTGTCCTTGTTCCGGCCTAACAATTAGTGTTAATCCGGAACTACAACCTCAAATCAACGCTCAATACTCAAGATAAAATTCAGATCCAAAGCTATGAATGAAATTGTAATTCAAATTAATCAACCATAATATTCAATCCATGAAAAACCAAGAAATGCCCAAAGTAATTGTAGAATAATACCAAACATTTCTACCTAAAAGAAATGTAGAGAGAAGAGTTCCTAGGGTTGGTCTCTAATTTCAAGATGGAAATTATAACAAATAAAAGATGAAGAGTAACCTCTTCAACTCCCTCTTTGTCAAACTTCTTGTGCTTCTTCAAATCTTCAAGTTGATAGAGTTGATTCCTCTCTTGCAAAACTCCAAGGAAATTCCTTACAATTCGAGGCAACTTCACGAGAAAGACTCACAAGAGATTCTTACAACTTACAACAAGTGAAAGAGATCTCAAAGAATAGAAAATAGCAAAGTGTAAATCTAATTCAAAACCCCGAACAAAAATTACAAAATTACTTTGATAGCATAACCCTTCCAATCACTAGCTAGCCTAAACTCTGCTGGAAATCCCAATATTTATAGATAACTGAAAACAAGGGTAAATTAGTCATTTTACAAAGAATTCTCTAAAAACTCGGAACAGTGCATCAACACGGGCTCAATGGTATAAGCCACACACCCTCGGTGATGGGTTTATCACCGAGCACGTGTTCTTCTGGCCGTGTTCTTCCTTCTTTCTGGGGGTGTTCATACACTGAGCACGTGTTCTAATGCTTTGCAGGGCGTGTTGAGCCTTCTTGCTGGCCGTGTTCTTAGTCCGAGCAAGTGTTCCGGGACTGAATGTGTATATCTTTCCAGAATTTGCATATTTAGTCCTTCTTTTGGTGCTTTTTATTCAATTCAGTCCCAAAAGAATCCGAAACGAGAATATTTGCAATTAAACCCAAAATCAATCAATTTATCTCAATTTAATACAATAATCCTCAACAATTATGCACACTTATCCTTCCAAAACATTATCAAATTTATCGTTATCACGAAGCAAGATGGAACGCTTCTACCCGATCCATGGCATTCTGACCACTTGAAAAAGTACTTCGTGTAAATATTTATTCAAATGCGAAGTCACTTAGTATTTTAATAAATTTCGAATCCATATGAATATGCCTCGATCTTTATTTATTTAAATTTAAGTTGTTTTAGATTTGAGTTACAACTTAAATTAGTATAACAGTTTTTCTTTAAATATAAGGAAAACGGAAAAAACAAAGTGGAGTTGAAATAAAAACTCAAAAATTTTTTATATTGGGAAAAGCACATAAAACCCTACGTTATTACATTAATTTCCAAAAAGCCATCAAGTCACAGGGAGCGATGGGTCGGATCGCCTTGAACAATGGGAGCCGAAGCCACTTGGGCAAAAGCGAAGGAACCGGGATCCGAATTATTTGGGGTCGAAGCAGGAAGAATAGGATCCGAAGTAGAAGGCCCAAGGAGAATTCCTTCATCACCGGGATCGGCCGTTTCGGACAACACTTCGTCACCACCAACGTCGTTACCCTCTTCCTCCACTGCCTCCTCTAAAGCAGAAGTCCTGGGAGTGGTCCTCATAAAATCCCAAAAATTTGGACAAAGAGTTGGTGGTGGTACCCATTCTGGCTGACCCTCGGTAGCATCTTCTCCCCTAATCTCCTCAAGCTCGTCCTCCTTGAAAGGGATGAAGTCGGCTCCACCACGACACTCTTCGGCATAAGGGTCGTTGTAAAAACACTTCAACAAAAACCTCTTATCCTCAAACTTGTGGTGAAGGCGCCGAAGCATGTGAATGCTACCCCTCTCAAAGAATTCAAGTTGTCGCTCATACGGCTGGATTCATACACCTCGGACGACTTAAAATCAACAACGATTTTATCTTTGTGCTCATCGATTTTAAGGAGTTATTTTCTTCTTGAACCGTGGCAAGTCGAGCCACTACTCCGTCTCGATCAGCTCCTCACCCTTACCACTTGATCCTTCAAGTCCAAAATCTCAGAATGAGCTCCGGCTAACTCGACTTCAATGCAGCCACCTCCCTCTCAAGAGTTAAGCTTCGATCTTCGGCAGCCATAAGCCTTAGATCGGACCGAGAAAATTTGACCTTTAGACCATGGACTTCGTCCCCCAACTTGTCGTTGGACCTCCGAGTACTCCTCGGAATCGACGATTAGGAGTTGTAGTCCCGCCCAGGAATCGCGAAGCATGGACTCTGCTGCACCATGCCTTGCCTTATAGTCCTCGGCTCTACGCCTTTCATGACTTAGCATTGAAGACTTCTCTCCAAGGTCGAGGAGACAAGCGGAAAACTGCAAAGTCCACATAACCAAAGTCAGAATCAAGAATCAACAAGAAAAAATACAAATTTGAAATTAAATCTCCGGGATATGAGGGCACCACTTTTGTAGATAACCTTATTGGGCGGACGCCTGCAGCAGCCTTTAAAGGTCGCGAGTTCACACTTCGCTTAAGAGGAAGAGCGCGCCAAAAGCGAAGACACCTCCCTATCCGAAAAATCGAAGTTGAAGATTAGGGGAGTAGCCTTCATGACTACCTCTTGTAAAGCAACAACCTTCACTGGATCTAGAGGAGGACGGAAGCCCGCAGAGAACCATGACAAATCGTCGACTCTACCTCCTTCCCCTTATCCCGAGAAGAAGTTTTGGCAGGGACAAGCGGAGGATCCTGCCGAGAAGGAGTTGGAGCAGTGGGTCCAGAAGTTTTGGCAGGCGCAGGCTGCGAAGGACGAACTACGGTTGGAGTTGGAAGAATTGAAGCTGACTGCAAAGATCGAACTACCGTCGTAGGTGGAGGGATAGGATATGGAATGTCAAGGGGAGAGTCATTGTCGGAAACTTCGACGGGACGACCCTCCTCTCCCCAAGGCTTGCTCCGACGATTTGTTATCTCCTCCTCCCGAGGACGCTTTCACCCCTAACCTGCTGAGGAGACTTACTTTGAGGCACATACTTTGATCTCCCTTGACCCTTGGAGCGAGTCTTAGGCTGAACAGTCTGAGTGCTCTTGGCCGGAGCATTGGACTTCACTATAATCTTCTTGCCCTTCACAACAACCGGCTCTCAGGGGATGCTTCGACAAAGAATTCGGATGTGTTTGGCGAACGTCATAACTGCCCTTTCAGTACCTGAAGAACATTTTATCGGGCATTGGACCTGCGAAGCGCGAAGAAAAATGTCGAGAAAAATTTATAAAAGACAATAAAAGCAAGATGATCAAAGTAATAATCTATCTACCCCGAGCAGTTTGACATCCCCGAGAATTGGGAACACTACACACGGGACACTCAATAGAAAATACAAGTCCTTGATGCAGAGTCCACATAGAATTCTCCTCCTCATCCTCACTAAATCCCAATTCTCTCCTAGGGTCCTCTAAGCCATAACCAATCCCACACAAATTAAGACTCTCTACACTCAACGGCTCATTGATGGAATACACATGAGTCTGGTTCTTATGGTCGGAGCCTAACTCTTTCTCAACCTCCCCCGGGAATTTCTTCTCGGCTTCATTCAAATCAGGATTCCTTGGAGGAGCAGACCACTTCAAAAATTTCCTCATCAAAGGTCCGAAAGGAAATACTATCCTAGACTCTACCATAAACCAGTTATCCTGCCAGTTGACTTTGTTGGGAGGAGAGTCGAACAGATGGATCTTGGATTTCCTTAGGCGGAGAGAGAGGGTATTTTTACTCATCTTCGTCGGAGAAAAGAACTGCGCGAGGAGTTCCATAGTAAATTCGCATCCCAGCCGGCGGCACAACACTATCATTGCCATTATTGTCCTGGCGGCATTGGGATGAATTTGCGCAGGTTGACCCCGATTGTAAGAGAGGAAATCGACAAAAGTTGGATCCGGGGAAGCCGAACGCCGGCATCAAAGTGCGCGCGGTGTATCGAAATATAGTCTAGCGACAACAGACTAGCCTCCGGAGTCACAAACACTCTATACTTCGTGAAGTCAACACCGAAGTTGAGAGCTTCGCTTCGGCCGCCTGCTGAGTCATGGTGCTTCGATGTAAAGCAAAGTGCGCCGACGAAGACTCGGGATATTCTGGCTCCATAGCAGCCTCCTCTTCCACTTCGTCAACGGGGTCTTGAAGAGCGGGTGCTTCGGTAATAGGTCCTTCGAAGTAGACGACTCCGCGATAGCACTATTCAATGCTTTCACAGTTCTATTTTGGCGACGACCGGAGCTACGTCGAACAAGGTTAGGGCAGGACCTCTCCGCCATCAGTTCTATTTCTTCTTCATCAAACGGTTATTTTCCTCTTCAAAATCAGTCATAATTATATCAACCTGCGTAGGATCGTCGGAAAAACCCGGAATATCTATCAAGTATTTCTTAATCGACCGAATGTCCGAACAACTTATCATCTCAGTCTCTAGAGGTCGGGACTCACTCAAATCATACCTAAAATCCCCAATGAACAAAGACTTGATGTAATAATAAACCTTCCTCCCGACAAGACGATAATGACTCCGATAATCGGGACATACCCTCCAACATGTATCGGTCCCATCAAATAAAACTAAATCCGGAATACTAAGAGCCCTAACAATCTTCTTGGTAATGGATTTTCTACCCATGATAATGTAGAGAAGGAGAGTTTCAAAACAAAATATACCTTTTCTTCGAAAGCGAATCCGGGAGATGTTTAAAACTATTGCAAATCTTCTGGAAATCCGAGAGAATGATGAAGCGAGAATCCAGACAAGGTGAAAGATGTAAAGATTACCACTGTGAATTAATAGAACAGAGAGAACAATCAATGAAAAGTTTGAAGTTTTTCAGAGGTTTTTTTCGCTAAAGGGGTTTGAAGATAAAAATCAAATGAGAGAATGAAGAGGAAAAGAAGAAAAGAAGAAAAGTTAAAAAGAGAGAAAAATAAAAATCCAATATAATAATATTATTTTTGTTTAAATTATTATTATAATAAACTCCCATCATTACATTGCGGTTCACAATGAAGAGAGAGAAGGATGGCAACCGTCAGAAGTTACTTCATGGGTGTATAAGAGGGTTGGAGAAGACTCAAGCGCCAATCGACGGAATTTGAAAAGAATTCAAGATTTGAGAATCATGTGGAAAAATGTAGTGTCCAAAAGGCTACGATGGAGTATAAACATATTCATACTTCGTCGAGGGGCCACTAAAAGGAAATTATGTCACATGGACAAAGTCAAAGTTAGTATAATCGTAATCTGGTCAAAACGGAGTTAAACAAGTCAAAGCGAAGCATGATGAAGAAATCAGTACCTAGACGAAGCGTGAAGCTAGGCGACTCGTGAAAAGCTCCGAAGGGAAACACTGAACGTCCAAGCGAAGCAATGAAGCTGATTAATAAGCTAGAGCTCCGAAGAAGATTTCGTAAAGCTAACCCGACTTCGGAGCTCAAAAGGAATATTCCAAGTATATTCTGCCCACTGACTTCTTATTCAAATATAATAAGAAGGTAAGTGGCGGGACCCACTGTTTTTGGTCAATTTATACAAGAAATTGAGGGATTTGACGTATGAAAAGGCTATAATGATAGCCTTTTGGCTTGTACAGACAGATAAGGTAGGTAGATAATGATTTCTAAACCTACTCTCACCCATTAATAAGAAAGTTTGCCTATAAAAGGGAAACTCCCTTATCAATAGAAGGATCTTCTTCTCTTTTTCTTTCCTACTTGATACATCTTTTAGCGAGAAGAACACAAATCTTTTTCTCTCTCTTCTTTAATACATTTCCGATAGTTGATTTACATGCAAAGCAAAACCCTTCTTTCTATTTCTTCTTATGGATCGAGAACACCTTGGTTTATGAACTAGGGTTTGTTCCTAGTTTTTGAATTTCTTTGAATCTTTCGACTAACTTGATCGCGGGAGGGTTGTAACGGAGAAATACCTCCGTTGTGGGCCTTCTTGGGGTTCAACCGTGAAGGACATTTCTTGACAGTTCAATGACATCTTCATATTTATTTCAGTAATTTCATCCTACGTCAAATTTCAAATTTCTTACATATTTGTTGGACTGATCAAATTTTGTATTATCACCGAGGTCACACATTCATAGGGTAAGCTCGCGCACATGAACCCAAAAGTCGATCCTAAAAAAACCCACATTCGATAATACTAAATCTCGATTCCACGGTTTTGAATCAATAGGGTATCATCAAAACACTAGGGACCGTTATCCAACACCCGTGTATGGTCAGTCACCTTAGAGAAAAAGAATTGGAAAGTATGAGAGCACATATCTAAAACCTTGAAAGCGGTAGTTTTCCATGCTTTTTGCATGGTAGACGAAGGAAACAATTATTGATGGGATTACGGGTCCGAAAGCGTCCAATTAGAAAAAAGCAAACATTCTTCCGACCCGCTGCCAATTCCGCTCAAGCATCGCAATCCGTGGTGAGTTTATTGGATTCGGAGTCAATGATTGCAAAAGCTTGGAATGATTGCCTCGGTCGACGAGGAAGATCGGCCGCCATGAAGTTAGCGGAGAGAAATCCTAGAGAGGATAGGCAAACCCTAGGGAGGGAATCGATCGCATGGTGATGTGTTATTTTGAGTTATATATAAATAATAAAAATATAAATAATCGAATAAATAATACTAAAAATAATAAGAAGCTTCAAGATTAAGATAAGTTTGTCACTAATAAAATAACTCAATTAGGCAGAGTACCTATCGAAATAGTTTAGTAAATAAGGTGATATTCAGATTTTAAATTTATAAAAATCATTTTTCCCTAAGACTTCTATTAAATTCTAGTGTGGAAAATATAATCAAACTAATTATGGATATGATTTGTGAATAAGGATCATTCAACAAGTAAATCAACCAATATCAAGAATGATAAGATTGATTTCTAAATCCTAGAAAGCAAAGTAAAATAAAGCAAAGTAGAAGATCAAGCAAGTAATGGAAGGTAGAAACTCATAAGAAATAATAGGAGAAATGAAGGATACAAACTATTAGGGGCAAGATTAATCATGAAATAACTATCATAATCTCACCAATATTCAAGTCTAGAGTAGAATTTCTTCCATACGATTTGTGGCAAGAAACTCATTGATTTAAGAACACTTGAATGTTGACAAGATCAAATCTCCCATCAATCATCCTAGTTCCGGTCCATCAATAGGAAATCTAATAGAATCAAGTTGGCACTAATTGTTGTCCTAGTTCCGGCCTATCAATAAGTGTTAATCCGAAACTACAACCTCGAATCAAAGCTTGACACTCAAGATAAAATTCAGATTTAAAGCTATGAATGAAATTGCAATATCAAATTAATAACACTATAACAATCATCCATGAAAACCATAATTTTCCCAAAGTAATTGTAAAATAATACCAACCACTTCTACCTAAAAGAAATGTAGAGAGAAGAGTTCCTAGGGTTGGTGTCTAATTACAAGATTGAAATTCAAACAAATCAAAGAAAGAAGAGCAACCTCTTCAACCTCCTTTTTATCAAACTTCTCTTCTTCAAATCTTCTAGTTGATGAAGTTGATTCTTCTCTTGCAAGAATCTAAAGAAATTCCTTATGGTTGAGGCAACTTCTCACAAGATCTCACAAGGTAATCACTCAACTCACAACTAATGAACAAGATCTCAAAATAATGAAAGTATGAGAGTATAGATCTAATCCAAAACCCTAAAACAAGTATTACAAAGTCAATTTGATAGCATAACCCTTCCAAAATACAAGCCAGTCTAATTAATGCTAAAAATTCTAATATTTATAGATAAACTAAACCAGGGGTAAAATCGTCATTTTACATAAAAGTACTGACAAGGCATCATTACCAGGGGTAGGTTCCCCTCTCTCTATGCTCTACGGGCGTTTGGATGCGTTAATTCCCTACGGGCGTTTGATCCAGAGTGCTACGGGCAGTAGAGAAGGCGGTTAATTCATACGGGCGTGATGCAAAAAGGCAACGTAGCATTCCAGAATGTTGCACTTTTCCCCTCTGAATTTATCTTTTTACACCAATTTGCCCCACAAGTTACGAAATAGAATATTTGCAATTAAGCTCAAAATCAATCAATTTATCTCAATTTAATACAATTATATTCACAAATCGGGCACAAATTATATCTCAAAACATGATCATATTTTATGTTATCAAATGGTTTGCTCTCGCGTATCGAAGGGCACCGTTCCATATCAATTTCGAATATCGGTCAAATATTAAATAAATAATATATATAATTTATTATTATAATATTATAATAAATATTAAAAAAATTAAAATTACAATAATTTTTATATAATACTTTTAAAGTATTAATACAATATGTCAATATTTACATGTAATAACATATTTAATAACATGTAACATAAACTTTTTAAATGTATCTATATTTCCAATTATCATAAATAATCAACTCCGTAATATAAAAAAATACATAAATGTATATTTTTAAAAGAAAATAACTTTAAAAAAATTTAAACTAGATGTATATAAACATAATTGAAAGAAATAAAAATAAAAATATGACATACCTATCTTTTAGTACCAAGTCGAATGACGAGGAGGCTCAAAATCATCTTCGAATCGATATCCGATTGTTGGCATAATGATACAAAGATGGAATGGATGTGAAGGTAAACAAAACAAACATAATACAAATTCAAATCTGGAGGCTAAGCCTTCCATTAAACTGAATATAAATATCTAACACAAATATAATATTAGTTTATTAATATAAATATTTATAAATAACACACACACACACATATATATATATATATATATATATATATATATATAAATATTTATAATATATGTATATATAGCACTAACCTGAATTTGTGGGAGATGAGGTTAGTATATAGTACTTTAGTCAAAAAAATAATATATATATAGTACTAATATAATATATATTATATATAATGATTAATGGGTTGCTTTAAAAACTTACAAAAAAAAAAAATTGGTTGCTTTAAAAAACAAAATGGCCGACAATAATGATGTATAGTAGGTGTACATATAATAGTAATATAATATATTTAATTTATATATAATATATGTATATATGTATATATAACACTAACCTATCTTCCTTCTCTCTCTCTTGTTTTTTTTTCTTCTTCTTCTCCTCGGCTCCTCTGTTCTCTCTCTCTGTTTTTTTTTTTTTTTTTTTTGTTTCTTCTCCTCCTCAGGCTTCGGTTTTTCTTCTTCTCCTCAGCTCCTCTATTCTTCTCTCTCTCTTTTTTTTTTCTTTTGTTTCTTTCTCCTCCTCGGGCTTCGGCTCCTTCTTCGACTTCTCCCTTCCCAAATCCAGCTAAGATTGTGAGAATGGAAGAACAAGAATGACAACTAAGATTGTGAGAATGGAAGAACAAGAATGGCAATTGAATTGTATGTAATGGGGTGTATTTATAGTTGAAATTTACTGTTTTTTTTCACCAATTTTTGCACCAATTTAATGTTTTTATATATATGTACTGTTGATATCGCCAATATCGGTAAATATCGGTTGGATCGGGATGATATGGTAATGATATGAAAATTTTTGTCGTTTTTGTATCGGAGGAAGCCGTTCCGGATACTGAATCGGCCGATTCATCTCGGAACCGCCGATATTGCGAACCATGATCTATCGTGTTTATCTTGTAACAATGTTGGTTTACTAAAATTAGTTTTTCCGTAGAATTTTTAAAATTTTATTTCCTTTATTCTCCACTTTTCTTTTGAACTAAACTAAGGTTTATGTTTGTTTCCTACAAAAAGATGAAGAATATCATAAATGACACAATTTAGTAGAAGAATTTGCACCATAAATATCTAATTTTTTAAAACCACCAAGAAAATTCTTTTAATTAAAAAAAATTAATTTACGACCTCTATTAGAGAAAGAAAATAGTTACGAAATTGAATCAAAAAAATTTCTAACATGTTTTGAATAGAATCTAGGTCAATCTAGTTGATAACTCGATTTTATATCGTATTTTTATACATTAATTGTGTTCAATTCGAGTTAATTATGGAGTTAATTGTATTTAATTGAATGGGAATTATGCAATTTCCTTCTGTTTTTTATTTCGAAGTTTCGGGGACCAAAATTGAAGAAATGAAGAAATCGGGGACTAAAAGTGCAATTTTTGGAAAAAAGGCCAACATGGGCGTGTTCCTGGCCGTGTTGCGGGCCATGTTGAGCCAACACGGGCGTGTTCATGGACATGTTCCTGGCCTTGTTGAGTCAGCACGGGCGTGTTATGACCGTGTTGCTGGCCGTGTTGGAGACACGAGTCACGAGCGTGTTCTTTCCCGTGTTGCAGCCCGTGTTGACGGTATTTTTGGCGTCCCACATCGAATTTTCACTGTTTTCAGCCCCTTTTCTACTCCTATAAATAGATGCACTCCCCCAGTTATTGAAGCACACCGGAATCACTCGGAACAGGAGCATTTCCGAGTTTTTAGCCAATAGGAATTTCGTGATAAGCTCTAGTCGAGATTCAGTTTTCATTTTTCTTTCTTCTCGAGTGTAGGGTTGTGCCTCAACCATAAGGGATACCCTATAGTTTAGATGAGGGGAGTGGTAGCTGAAGATCTTTAGAGCAGGATAAGTATCCGGAGTACGAGTCTCGGCGATGTCCGGAGGATTAAGCCGGTCCGTGGAAGCAGTAAGAGCAACACAACAACTTTCTCTTTCCTTTTCTTTCCGTTCTTGTATTACTTTTCCTTTATATGTTATGATTCCGTGTCTTAAGATTCTCTTTATTTAGATTGATTATTTAATGATTTATATATTTTCGGAAAGGATACATTTTAATATACATTATGAATTGCTTATTGTTTTACGCTTTCGATTTGATTCTCATATTGAGTTTATGCCATGAAACTTAGGTTGATGCATGATACTACAATAGTTAATTAAATTGACGGTTTGTTAATGAGTCCCAACCATAGGAGATTTAGCGAATTGCCATATTAGGTTTAATAACCATACTGGAGTTAGGCAGCCTAATAATCTCGAGTTCATAATCAATGCAAACCTTAAGATTAACTTATTAAATTGACGACTTAATAACTAATCTACAAAGGTTTAGGATTACTTGCGGCAACCATATTGAGGTAATCACATTAGATAATTCGGGTATGGTAGTAAGATGATTCGAATTCATAATTGCCTTAGATCCGTTTGCAAACCGAACTTTCGAATATTGTTCAACTTAATTAATCACACGTACTTCATTAGAGATCTTAGTTAATTATCTTTCCATTCTTGTTTTAAATATTCTTTAAACAACATATCTGAATTGAATGGACACATAGGACTAATTCTCTGAACTTTAAAGTTTGTCATAATTGGTAGAAACTAACCAGCCGTCACCACCATATCATTTCGATTCCAGCATGCCGCAACCACTGGATACCTAGTTTTTCTTCTTTCCCTTTTTCTTGTTTTCTTGTTTTCGTTTTTGTTCTTTTTGCTTTGTTTTCTTGTTGGTGTTTTCTATTTTAGGATATTACTTAGTCTTGGGCATCTATCGTATCTGCTTTGTTTTATTGTGCTAATAGATGTTTCAGATTAAGTGTGGGGTACTCGTTTTACACCTACCTTTAACACTGAGGACAGTGTTCATTTTAAGTGTGGGGTAGGGGGTGAATTTCTGTGGGCTAAATTTTGCTAAATTTTTTTGAATTTTCTCGAATTTTACGACAATTTTAAACTTTTTGGGATATCCGATAAACTTTTGAAGTATGATTTTCTTTGCCTATGATAAAAACTATTTGTTTGATTGTAAGAGTCTTGAGGATTGAGTTTGATTTATTCATAGAAACTTGATGCTAGTCTAGTTGTAGGAAATCCCTGTTATCTTGAGCACATCTATTTTGGCGAAATTGTTTGATTGATGGATCACTTTTGGACTTTTAGTTAAATAGTGTTAAACCATCTGGATGTTGTGATAGCTGTTATGGTGACTTGATAGGGGTTTGAGAAGCATGCCACTAGTTTATTTTTCTGTCATTTATTTTAATAAGGGTAGTTTACAAGTGTTCTTTGCTACTTAGGAATCACTCCTGAAGGGAATTGAATGCCTGGTGCCCTAAGGTCTTTGAGATCTGGGAGCCACCGGAGTGAGATCTGCTACAAGGGTAGTTAAAGTTAACATGGTTAAGTAAACGCTTATACCCGGGCAATAAAAAAAAGAGAAAAAAATTATATATTTAAAAAAAAAAAGAGAGTAATAAGTGTGGCATTGTGACATGATCCCTAGATGGTTAATTGTAATTAGCTGTTGTCACGTCTAAATGATCAACATACTATCTTTCTACTAGTTTGAAGGGAAGTCTATTGTTTGGATGATGAGTCAGATTAGAACACACACTACACCCAGGGAGATTCTATGATTAGATGTGTGTTGATTTAATATGGATATTTTGAATTATTTCTTCTTGATTTGCACATGATACATTTGATGAGGCATTAGGAGTAATTCACTCTTTGATAGTTCATTCCGATTTTCTGAAAAAGTTTGAATTGTTGAACACCTCCTGTGCTTAATTGATGAACATGATTAGTTGAGTTATATGTGTTTTCTTGGACTATATTTAGTAGTTTGCTTGAAGACAAGCAAAAGACTAAGTGTGGGGTATTTGATAACTCAATTTTATATCGTATTTTTATACATTAATTGTGTTCAATTCGAGTTAATTATGGAGTTAATTGGATTTAATTGAATGGAAATTACGCAAATTCCTTCTGTTTTTTATTTCAGAAGTTTCAGGGACCAAAATTGAAGAAAGGAAGAAATCAGGGACTAAAAGTGCAATTTTTGGAAAAAAGGCCAACATGGGCGTGTTCCTGGCCGTGTTGCGGGCCATGTTAAGCCAGCACGGGCGTATTCTTTCCCGTGTTGCAGCCCGTGTTGACAGTATTTTTGGCGTCCCACATCAAATTTTCACTGTTTTCAGCCCCTTTTCTACTCCTATAAATAGATGCACTCCCCAAGTTGTTGAAGCACACTAGAATCACTCGGAACAGGAGCATTTCCGAGTTTCTAGCCAATAGGAATTTTGTGATAAGCTCTAGTCGAGATTCAGTTTTCATTTTTCTTTCTTCTCGAGTGTTGGGTTGAGCCTTAACCATAAGGGATACCCTATAGTTTAGTTGAGGGGAGTGGTAGCTGAAGATCTTTAGAGCAGGATAAGGATCCAGAGTACGAGTCTCGGCGAGGTCTGGAGGATTAAGCCAGTCCGTGGAAGCAGTAAGAGCAACACAACAACTTTCTCTTTCCTTTTCTTTCCGTTCTTGTATTACTTTTCCTTTATATGTTATGATTCTCGTGCCCTAAGATTCTCTTTATTTAGATTGATTAATTAATGATTTATACATTTCCGGAAAGGATACGTTTTAATATACATTATGAATTGCTTATTGTTTTACGCTTTCGATTTGATTCTCATATTGAGTTTATGCCATGAAACTTAGGTTGATGCATGATACTACAATAGTTAATTAAATTGACGGTTTGTTAATGAGTCCCTACCATAGGAGATTTAGCGAATTGCCATATTAGGTCTAATAACCATACTGAAGTTAGGCAGCCTAATAATCTCGAGTTCATAATCAATGCAAACCTTAAGATTAACTTATTAAATTGACGACTTAATAACTAATCTACAAAGGTTTAGGATTACTTGCGACAACCATATTGAGGTAATCACATTAGATAACTTGGGTATGGTAGTAAGATGATTCAAATTCATAATTGCATTAGATCCGTTTGCAAACTGAACTTTCGAATATTGTTCAACTTAATTAATCACACGTACTTCATTAGAGATCTTAGTTAATTATCTTTTCATTCTTGTTTTAAATATTCTTTAAACAACATATTTGAATTGAATGGACACATAGGACTAATTCCCTGAACTTTAAAGTTTGTCATAATTGGTAGAAACTAACCAGCCGTCACCAACGTTCCCGTGCATACGATATTTATAAATTTAAAATCGTAGTACTCCCGTGTTACTATCTGCATGCGATAGGTACTCTGCCTTAGTTGTGTTTGATTTTGTAATACTATTTTGTGAGATTATTTGTTTTATATGATACTATATTTTACTCACTCAAAATACACACCACTGGTGAAATTTAATGAAGTAAATGATTTTAAAATTTTGATAAATGAATATTCTATTTTTTTCTGTTTAAAATTATTGTTGATGATTGTTTTAAAATGTGGTTCATGATTATTATTTGAATTTTTATCTTTCAATTGTAATAAGTTATTAAAATTTTAATTTTATCATAAATATTAAAATGATAATTTATTAGTTTTGGGTTTAATATATTACATAATTAAACATATAAATAATGCCTATCGGGTTTGATTGATATATATATATATATATATATATATATATATATATATATTACAGTAAAAATGAAACTCAAGCAGTATTATGAGATATCCATAAAATAATTAACACAAACATTGTAAATTATGGAAGAATATAGTATAGAATTCAACATAATAACACAAACTCAACGTTCCCGTGCATACGATATTTATAAATTTAAAATCGTAGTACTCCCGTGTTACTATCTGCATGCGATAGGTACTCTGCCTTAGTTGTGTTTGATTTTGTAATACTATTTTGTGAGATTATTTGTTTTATATGATACTATATTTTACTCACTCAAAATACACACCACTGGTGAAATTTAATGAAGTAAATGATTTTAAAATTTTGATAAATGAATATTCTATTTTTTTCTGTTTAAAATTATTGTTGATGATTGTTTTAAAATGTGGTTCATGATTATTATTTGAATTTTTATCTTTCAATTGTAATAAGTTATTAAAATTTTAATTTTATCATAAATATTAAAATGATAATTTATTAGTTTTGGGTTTAATATATTACATAATTAAACATATAAATAATGCCTATCGGGTTTGATTGATATATATATATATATATATATATATATATATATATATATATATATATATATTACAGTAAAAATGAAACTCAAGCAGTATTATGAGATATCCATAAAATAATTAACACAAACATTGTAAATTATGGAAGAATATAGTATAGAATTCAACATAATAACACAAACTCAACAATCATACTGCTACTATTTGTTAATAAAATTTAGAAAGTAAGTTTAATTTTTATGGTAAAAAAGTAACTTGTTAAAAAAGTTTAAAAAATATGAAAAAGAAAATACACTTTCACGTTGTTAAAAAAAAAAAAAGTACAAAAAGGCAATGCGTTTCCAATGAATGTGTATATATACATTATATTAATAAGAAGTGCTTTATTCAACATCTCATAGAGTTTGATTTTTCAAAATAAAAATTTAAATAAACTTTCTTTTTTAAGATAATTCAATATGACTTAATTTTACATTTGTTGAAATCTAAAATTATTATTAAATATTACCAAGAAGAGTGACAAAAAAAAAAAAAAAACAAAGCATTTTCAGAAGAGACAAACAAAAGAGAACAACAAATTGCACAATTATTCATCAAAATGAAAAAGATAAAAAAGAAAACAAAAGAGAACAAATTGCACCATCTTTTGCTAAGGGACTACATAATATATATATATATATATATATATATATATATATATATATATATATATATATATATATATATATATATATATATATATATATATAGAGGACTAAACTTTGATATCGGTGAGGGTAGTTGTCGGAGTTAATTTCCGATCGACCGGATCTTCCTTCTGAAGGGAAAAAGAGCCACGTGGATAATAAGGATATTAAGGTTTATTTTAATAGAAGTAAATCCCAGTGAAAATTAATAGACAATAACAAGGCTAAATTGAAGTAAAGAAAGCAGAAATTGAAGTAAAGCAAGCAGAAATCGAAGTAAAGAAGGATGTCAGCGAAGTAAAAAGTCTTGGAAAATCCGTCTCAATTGTCTCTAAATTATAATGGAAAATAAGTGGCGGTCCCACTAAAAGTAATAATTATCAATTAAAGGTTGTATGATCGGGAGAATGACAGTGGTAAAGATCTAATGGCATAATCCTACTAAATAATAAGGAAATTTGCCTATATAAGGCGAAGGATTTATCATTTAGGGGGATCATGGTTTTCAAGCTCTCTTAAATGTTATTCAAATTCCAGTAGTTATTTTTCATGCAAAAATAAGGTTTCAAGTTTTGGGTTTTGATTCTCCATCATCGAAGTATATAAAGAGTTCATAAACTCTTCATTCTTCAAAACATCTATTAATCTTCACGACTAATTTGTGCGTCAGAGGGTCTAAACGGAGAAATATCTCTGTTTAGACTTGTTTGCAGGTTTAAAGTCGCTTGATTAGATCTTCAAGCTATCTTCACCAAGGGTTGATTTTATCTTTGTTTCAACTATTTGATCTTTTTTCACACATTTTTAATCCCAAATATCTGTTTTATTGATTTTTGCACCTTCAGTTTAGTTCCATTAACAAAAACTCTCTATAAAGAGTAACATTGTCATAAATATCTTCTTAATGATAACAAGGTTGTATCCTCTTGCCTAATCATTTCTGAAGTTTCGGCTCCTTCCAAGCAAGAAACATTCTCAAGATATGTCTAACAATTCCGAGGATAGACATCCTAGACGACAATCGTTGAGACCAACTTCCTCCCATCCTTTCCCACAAAGAAATAACACGCTAATGGTTCCAAAAACACCGAGACAGAGGGCGTCCGGTTATGGAGAGGGTAGGAACATATGAGAAGCACCCTTGTCCTCTCACCAAGATCTGGGTGAACACTTAAATGCACGACAAATGTCGGATTTAAGAGACCACCTAAATGCAAGATGTGTGCTTGAACATGTTCAAGTCAGTCCCGATGATGAAATAGAAAGACTTCGTTCGGAGGTGGCAAGACTCACAAAAGAAAAAGATCTTGCGAGGAAGTGGTTGAAGTTGCGTGCTGAGTTCCAAGAGCAAGGGCAAGATTTGCCACCACCAACTTTCCTTTCCGATGAATATGCTCAACCATCAAACCTAAGACCTGAGCCCTCTAGGAGCGTACATAGCAAAAGAAATTAGGCAAAGCCAAATCTTACGACACACAATAGAAGACAAACTTCGAGAGTTGATAGAGTTGTCGGCGAAGTAGGGGAGAGTCACCATTCGACCCGTTCTCAGCAGACAAGAATAACAAATAAAAGGACAAGGAATAATCAATCTCCAAAACCAACCAGACGTACTTCGACTCGGAAGAAATTGAGATCAATCAAGCTCGGCCCATTTGCGAAGTGGATTCAAGATGTAGCGCCGGACACTTCGCTGAAGATTCCTCAATTTGTCTTATATTCAGGGTAGTCGAGACCTTTGGAGCACATCTATAGATATAAATCGGCAATGGGGCTTGTGACGATCGACGAAGCAGTACTTTGTAAGGCCTTTCCGAGTACTCTAGCCAATAAAGCTCTAACTTGGTTTACTTCGCTAAAGTCAAACTCGATTAACTCATGGTCAACATTGGAGAAATAATTCCTTGACAAATTCGGAATAGCTGGCTCGATACCCAAAACAAGAGGAGACTTAGCAAATATCAAGCAAAGAGAAGGTGAAACCTTGTTGGCATATCTTGAAAGGTTCAAAAAGACCTATGAAGAAATCGAGGGATTAAGCCAAGATACGGTGATAAGATGCTTTGAAGGTGGTTTCCGCTCCAAGATGTTGTATACTAAGCTTCAATTAAGAAAACCAAGTACGATTGGGGAGATGTTCAATGTAGCAAGACAAGTTGCATTAGCAAAAGAAAGTACACATGAGTTGCAGTCTAAAGGAAAGGAGAAAGTTGGCGAAGTACCACAGAGTAAAACTCACAACACTTCGAACTTCGAAAAGAAAAATTCAGGAATTAAAGGCAAGCCCCAAAACGAGATATTCACTCCCTTAAAAGTATACAAAGAAAGTCTCATCTCGGTAATAAAGGGAAAATATGGAGTTCAAGATCCAGTACCTTTGAATCCGCATACACTTCCAACTCGGGACAAGTCAAAGTATTGCGCCTTTCATAGAGAGACCGTGGACACGTCACCGAGACTTGTATCCAACTAAAGAGATCAATTGAAAAGTTAATTCGAGAAGGACGTCCGAAGGAGTACGTTGTAGGGAATCAATCAGGGGAATAAAAGAAAGAAGGTGAAAGGGTGATTAATGTGATCAACATCGAAACATCGTCTTTGACACAGATCTGGAGGCAAATTAACCTCTTGAACAAAACCTACATGATACCCGAGTATGAACACGATGAAAGGGACGTAATTTTTTTCTCGAGAACAGAACTAGCTCCTACGGAGGAATTGAAGGAATGGATAACTGCCGAGTAAAGAGAGTCTTGATTGATACAGGAGCAACAAAGAACATTTTATATTACAAGTGTTTCAGAGAAATGGGTTTGAACGACCATCAATTCAAGCCAAGCTCAATGGTTCTCGAGGGCTTCACACAACATTAGATCTTGGTAAAAGGAACTATCAAGCTTAACGTAATGATAGGTATTAACGAACAAATGAAGACTGAAAAGGTTAAGTTCTACGTCGTTGATATTGACTGGTCATATAATGCTATTTTGGGAATTCCATCCCATGCTTCATTTGACCTTGTAATTTCGATGTCCCATCAACAAGTCAAATTCTTGACAAAGAATGGAGTTGGATTTGTTAAAAGTAATTGATGTGTAATTTGTTATCATGCATTTACACAGCTATGTTTGTGATTAATTAGGATAAATTGTCACTTAAACAAACATAACCTAAGGCAGAGTACCTATTGAATGCGAGATAGTAACATGGAAGCATCAACGTTTTAAATTTATAGATAATATCGTTTAATCCCGGGAACGTTGATAACAGTTTAATAGTATCTTATCAATTATAACAAAGTGTAGTATATTGGGAATTAGTCCTAGGTTGAAGTCCAATTCATGGAGATTGATATATGGAAAAGAAAATAAACAAAGCAAGTAAAGATAAGTAATAGGAATCTTAATTAAGCTCCAATGATTCAATTAGGGAAGACCTATATTCGAATATGCAATTTGCAAGTGGATTTAAGGCAATTATGAATTCGCATTGTCTTACTACCATAACCAAATTATCTAAAGTGATTACCTCAATATGGTGGTTGCAAGTAATCCTAAACCTTTTTAGATTAGTTATTAAGGCGTCAATTTAACAACATAATCTTAAGATTTGTATTGATGCCAAACTCGAGATTATTAGGCTGCCTAACCTCAATATGGTGGCCACAAGTTATTAGACCTAAATCGCAACTGCTAAATCTCCTATGGTGGGGACTCATTAACAAACTGTCAATTTAATTAACTATTGTAGTATCATGCATCAACCTAAGTTTCATAGCATAAACTCAATACGAGAATCAAATCGAAAGCATAAAACAATAAGCAATTCACAATGTCTATTAAAACGTATCCTTTCCGGAAATATGAGATAAAAACTCTAATTGTTCATTCTAAAGATAGAAACCTATGACACGGAATTATAACAAATGAAAGAAAACGAACTACAAGAATTAAAAGATAAGGAGAAAGTAAGGTTATCGTTTTCGTGTCACGCCCCAACGGTATGACTCATTTTTCCAGATCCGAAAGATTCCTACACTCCGAATCATTATCTCGATCTACGGATCCTCGACAATCACGCGCTCTTGAAGATTTCCGGAGCTATCCCTTATGGTGGAGGTTCAAGCTCGAAAAATAAAATGAAAACTATGAAAAGCCGAGATCTACGAGAGTACTCGAGTTCGACACTCCGAAAACTCACGTGTTCTCTGCCATTCCGGTGTGTTTCAACAACCGAGGGAGTGCATCTATTTATAGGGGTGGAAGTAGAGGTGACAAAAGCCAAAAATCATTTGTGGGACGCTCGAAACGCAAAATTTTAGGATATGTTGCTCTGGGCGGCCGTCCGGAGCCCTTTTCAACAGGCGGCTGTCCGGATGCTTGCACACCCTGTCCAAACTTTGTAAAAATTACAATTTTGCACCTGGTTTTACCTAATTTTGTAATTTTGCCCCAAAACTTTCCTAAAACCAAAATAATGTAATTAAATGGTATTTTCAACTAATTAACATTCAATTAATACCATAATTGACTCAAATTGAACATAATTATCATACAAAAACACAATATAAAATCGAGTTATCGTAATCTGAAATCACTCATTGATTTCCTTATGACAATAAGGAAAAAGCAGAATGAAAAGGAACATGTTTCGGTACCGAGGGAAATCGGAATGATTCAAGAGTCTTTGGGAAACCAACTGATCGAACAACGGAAAGAGCAAACTTATGAGGACGAAATTCAAGTGAGCGAAGTATGTGCAAAACATAAGTCACCAGTAGTTTCCGATAAAAGGATTCAACGGATAATTAAGAGAGAAATAATCCTAATATTGAAACAAGAAGGAAAGACAGAGAATTTCAAAGAGCAAGTGATTAATATCAAGTATCGAAGTCGGAAAATAAAGATAGGAACAAATTCCAGAGGACCGAAGCTCGAGTTGATCCAAATTTTTAAAAGATCACACTTCGAACTTCGCATGGGAGACACAGGACATGCCCGACATTGATCCGAAGTTGCTATACACAAACTAAACATAGATCCTACTTTTAGACCAATACACAAAAAAGCTAGAACCTTCGGCAAAGAGAAGAAGGAAGGTATGAAGCAAGAAATCCAAAAAACTTGTAGAGGCAAAATTTATCGGAGAGGAGCCATACCCGACTTGGTCGCTAATGTTGTGATGGTCAAAAAGAAAATGGAAAGTGGAGAATGTATGTTGATTACACATTTGAATAAGGCTTGCCCCCAAAGGATTGTTATCCTTTACCTCGCATAAATTCTTGATTGACTCGACAGTAGGGTATTAATTTTTGAGTTTTTTCGATGCTTTCTCTAGATATCACCGGATCAAGATGGATCCATAAGATCAGTCCATACATCTTTTTAGGGCAGGAGCCGTATATTGCTACAATGTCATGCCATTTGGTCTCAAGAATGCGGGGCCAACGATCAACAAATGGTAAACAAAGTCCTCAAAGATCAAATCGAAGAAACATTGAAGCCTACGTTGACCATATGGTAGTCAAGACTAAACATGGAAGTTCTCATTTACTTGATCTTGAAGAAACATTTATCACACTCAATAAGTATGACTTGAAATTGAATCCAACGAAGTGTACTTTTGGAGTGAAGTTTGGAAAAATTTTATGCTTTATAACAGAAGTCAGAAAGATGGGAAGTTTGGATTTGTTGAAAAGAAGAATAAGTAGATGGAATCCGAAATTTTTAAACAAAAATCA
>JAHSUH010001831.1:0-16078 GCA_025388415.1 Cynanchum wilfordii
AACGAAGATGCTGTGAAGGGTGACGCCGAACTCCGTAGACACGGCCGCGATGATTCGGCGAAGCTGGCCCATCGTAGTCGGCGGAACCACGCCACCATGGCTGTGGCCACACTCCGGGGGATGCCCCTCAACATTGTGATTGTGCACACCGTCGTCACCGGGGCGTCCGCCGTCCTTCTTCACATCTTCGTAATCTCCTTGAGACACATCACCCTCACCACCCTTAGGAGACCGCGCTTTTTCCTGCTTCCTCAGCCATTCCTGGGCTATTTCACCCAGCTTGAAGTCTACGGCGTGCATGGACAAGGCTGCTAACACCACCAAGAAAAAGCCATATGGTCCGTAGAAATCATGAAGGGATTGAGGCACACATGGCTCTTCGAGCGCCTCAATGGCATCTCCGATCAGGTGAATAGTGGACACGGAAAGCAACACGCCCGTCGCCGTCGTCTTGGCAATCACAAAGATAAAAGGGTTCTCGCGAAGAAAGGGAACGTACTTCGTGATCATCGGCGTAACCGTGCCCAGAAGAGAGACGACAAGCACAATGATGATAGCGGCGACGTGAAGTCCCATGGAGTACTCACCCTCCAGGCCATCGCAAAGTGAGCGCTTCTTCTACCGGTTTTTATCATCTCGGCTCAGGAAAGCATGGCTGTAAATACGCGGTGAAAGGTAACCTGAACTCGAAACGGTATCAGAGCTGCGGGAGATGGTCTGTGGGGACTGCGATGTTTTCTTGAATCCTTGAAACTTGGTTACTAGAGACAACAGTGTGGGGAGGAGGAAGTGCGTGCACATAAACGATAACCGAGAACCGCAGCCAGTACACCATAGGTTGTTTGCCGCCACAGTCTGCACTTTCTACCACGACAGCAGCTCTGTACAAGCCGTGTCCATCACGCACGCATTGGTGCACAGAGTCGCCCACTGGCGCCTCAAGCGGGGAGCCCCCGCACGTCCGCCCACTCCCAGCGGCGGCTAGCCCACTAACTCCCCACCAGAGAGCGCCACCGCCGCAGGGCCTCCACGAAGCTGGGGACCACCTCCTTCAACGTTTCACGGTCACAGTGGGCCGTGAGGGATGGACGTCGACAGCACAACAAGACCGTCCCGCAAGGACACACCGATGCCGCCGCCGCACCCTCGCGACCAAGGAGACTGCCCTCCAGAAGGACCTCGTACAGCTTCGCGCGCACCGCGCCGTCCGCAGGGATCGTCGTCAGCACCGTCGAGTACACATACATGCGCCTCGTGGGGGTCGAATGTCACGAGGACGCTGAACTCCTCGTCAGTGCACACAACGCAGGTGAGGTTGCGATCGAGGCTCAAGGGCACCCGCAGCTGCTCGGCCAGGCAGGCCAGGTTGTCGTGCGCGCCCTGCAGTGCCCGAGCGCTCTCGTCGCCGTGGCCGAGATCACCCTGTGCAAGTTGCCGCGCCAGCACCTCGTTTGGCGGGCCCGCCCGCTCCCCCGGCCGCGCTCTTTCAGCGTGCGTCTGTCCCTGCGGCATCCCACTCGCCTCCGCCGCTGTCACAGACGCCGAGGAGCAAACACCCGCACCCCCGCACGCCGGAGGCGCACTGCCCACCGCACAGTCCCCCCCGCGCCCGCGCCGTCCGCAGGGCCACACTCAGGGGCACAGGGGCCCTTGTCCGGCGCCAAACTCCCAGGGTCACAGAGGTGCAGCACTCCATCCCTCGCGAGGCCAAACTCCTCGCCAAGCATGTTGTCCGGAAGGGGGCGCCGCGGCTCACAAGGACCCAGTCCTCGCTCACGTCGTACGCCGTCAGGTAGCGGCGTATTTTGGCCACGCTCAGCTTTCGGAGATCGCCACGGATCACCATCTTAAACCTGCGGCCGTCCTGCGCCTCCACGAAGAAGGCCTGCTTTTCACCGCTCATCTTCCTCCCTCCTCCCCCCCTTCCACTCAAACTTCGCTTTTCTGTGTGTGTGTGTGTGTGTGTGTGTGAAAAAAAGTTGTTGACAAAAGTTCACGCTTCAAAGAAAGTCCAAAGCCGGGTGGGCTTCATTTTCCCAGCATTCACGCATGCTCGTCTGCGACGGGTTCTCAAATAAATAGTGCTCAAATTACTCACAGTGGGTTACAGTTTTATTCCTCGGTGTGACGTGTGCAGAACGGCCCCTGCCCAGTTGGCAGGGCTCGCGTCATTCGCATGCATCGGCATTGCCCTATAAAGCCGCTCAGCACACCCGCACTCCAGCATTTTGTCCATAGATAAATGCATAAATAGTATTATTACCAATCGCCTCCCAAATATTTTTAAAAAACGCTTACTATTAATTGGTTATCGCACACTATATAGTATTGGATCCAATAGACCAGCAGAAATAGCATTGACGAGATAAATATATGTATATTTGTATGTTCATTTTTTGACCTGAAAGTAGAAGCTATACGCAATATGTTTCCCATTTTTACCTTTTCACGCAAGTAGACGCGTACCAGTAACTTTATCAAAAAATAACACTAAAAAAATAACAAAATAACACTATAATTACTAATAAATGGAAGAACAGTTGATTAACGGTGTTGTCCTATTAGCACTGACGGAATGTAGAAAATAAACCGGGAAAACACTCAAGAGTATTACCGGTGATGGCAGAAAATGTTGACTTGAAATATATATATATATATATATGTATAATATAGGGGTAGCCCTATCCGAAATGGAGAAAATACTATAAAAAGAATTCACTGGCAAGTTATATCAACCGATTTCGCAGGAACAGGGGAAGTAAATGCGTTAATTCACTTATAAAAAACTACTTAAAAGACTCAGGAAAGCAAATGCAGCGAACAAAGGTGGAAATCTAAAGCCGATCATAGCCATTTGCCGACTAGCGCCATTGTCAGCATGCCCGTCCACAGGGACACAAACATCGTAACCTTCTTAATCGACCTCCTGGGCATACCCTCAGCGCAGTGCGCCTTTATTTCAATCATGAAGTCTGAGAAAAGCAGGTTGAAGGCCAGGTAGAGCAAAATGCCCCCGCAGAAGCTGCTGAGTGATCCCAGCATCAGCGCGAACCAACCGCCTGCCATGGCGTCTTTCGAAATACTCACTGCGACGGTCGAAATGGACATCCCAAGAGGTGCACTCACAGAAAACACAATCGCGAGGACCAGGTCCAGCATGAGCGAAAACTTGGCATCAACCAGACGCGAGCCAAGCGCCATGCCCTCGAACAGCTGGTGGAACACCAAGGCCACGAGCAGCGGCTTTAGGGAGGTGTCCGTCGTCAGGCCCATGTCCAGGCCAACGAAGATGCTGTGAAGGGTGACGCCGAACTCCATAGACACGGCCGCAATAATTCGGCGAAGCTGGCCCATCGTAGTCGGCGGAACCACGCCACCATGGCTGTGGCCACACTCCGGGGGATGCTCCTCAACATTGTGATTGTGCACACCGTCGTCACCGGGGCGTCCGCCGTCCTTCTTCACATCTTCGTAATCTCCTTGAGACACATCACCCTCACCACCCTTAGGAGACCGCGCTTTTTCCTGCTTCCTCAGCCATTCCTGGGCTATGTCACCCAGCTTGAAGTCTACGGCGTGCATGGACAAGGCTGCTAACACCACCAAGAAAAAGCCATATGGTCCGTAGAAATCATAAAGGGATTGAGGCACACATGGCTCCATGAGCGCCTCAATGGCATCTCCGATCAGGTGAATAGTGGACACGGAAAGCAACACGCCCGTCGCCGTTGTCTTGGCAATCACAAAGATAAAAGGGTTCTCGCGAAGAAAGGGAACGTACTTCGTGATCATCGGCGTAACCGTGCCCAGAAGAGAGACGACAAGCACAATGATGATAGCGGCGACGTGAAGTCCCATGGAATACTCACCCTCCAGGCCATCGCAAAGTGAGCGCTGACCTGTCCGCTTTTTATCAATCGGTTTAGAAAACATGGCTGTAAATACGCGGTGAAAGGTAACCTGAACTCAAAACGGTATCGGAGCTGCGGGAGATGGTCTGTGGGGACTGCGATGTTTTCTTGAATCCTTGAAACTTGGTTACTAGAGACAACAGTGTGGGGAGGAGGAAGTGCGTGCACATAAACGATAACCGAGAACCGCAGCCAGTACACCATAGGTTGTTTGCCGCCACAGTCTGCACTTTCTACCACGACAGCAGCTCTGTACAAGCCGTGTCCATCACGCACGCATTGGTGCACAGAGTCGCCCACTGGCGCCTCAAGCGGGGAGCCCCCGCACGTCCGCCCACTCCCAGCGGCGGCTAGCCCACTAACTCCCCCACCAGAGAGCGCCACCGCCGCAGGGCCTCCACGAAGCTGGGGACCACCTCCTTCAACGTTTCACGGTCACAGTGGGCCGTGAGGATGGACGTCGACAGCACAACAAGACCGTCCCGCAAGGACACACCGATGCCGCCGCCGCACACCTCGCGACCAAGGAGACTGCCCTCCAGAAGGACCTCGTACAGCTTCGCGCGCACCGCGCCGTCCGCAGGGATCGTCGTCAGCACCGTCGAGTACACATACATGCGCCTCGTTGGGGGGTCGAATGTCACGAGGACGCTGAACTCCTCGTCAGTGCACACAACGCAGGTGAGGTTGCGATCGAGGCTCAAGGGCACCCGCAGCTGCTCGGCCAGGCAGGCCAGGTTGTCGTGCGCGCCCTGCAGTGCCCGAGCGCTCTCGTCGCCGTGGCCGAGATCACCCTGTGCAAGTTGCCGCGCCAGCACCTCGTTTGGCGGGCCCGCCCGCTCCCCCGGCCGCGCTCTTTCAGCGTGCGTCTGTCCCTGCGGCATCCCACTCGCCTCCGCCGCTGTCACAGACGCCGAGGAGCAAACACCCGCACCCCCGCACGCCGGAGGCGCACTGCCACCGCACAGTCCCCCCGCGCCCGCGCCGTCCGCAGGGCCACACTCAGGGGCACAGGGGCCCTTGTCCGGCGCCAAACTCCCAGGGTCACAGAGGTGCAGCACTCCATCCCTCGCGAGGCCAAACTCCTCGCCAAGCATGTTGTCCGGAAGGGGGGCGCCGCGGCTCACAAGGACCCAGTCCTCGCTCACGTCGTACGCCGTCAGGTAGCGGCGTATTTTGGCCACGCTCAGCTTTCGGAGATCGCCACGGATCACCATCTTAAACCTGCGGCCGTCCTGCGCCTCCACGAAGAAGGCCTGCTTTTCACCGCTCATCTTCCTCCCTCCTCCCCTCCCCTTCCACTCAAACTTCGCTTTTCTGTGTGTGTGTGTGTGTGTGTGTGAAAAAGACGTTGTTGACAAAAGTTCACGCTTCAAAGAAAGTCCAAAGCCGGGTGGGCTTCATTTTCCCAGCATTCACGCATGCTCGTCTGCGACGGGTTCTCAAATAAATAGTGCTCAAATTACTCACAGTGGGTTACAGTTTTATTCCTCGGTGTGACGTGTGCAGAACGGCCCCTGCCCAGTTGGCAGGGCTCGCGTCATTCGCATGCATCGGCATTGCCCTATAAAGCCGCTCAGCACACCCGCACTCCAGCATTTTGTCCATAGATAAATGCATAAATAGTATTATTACCAATCGCCCCCAAATATTTTTAAAAAACGCTTACTATTAATTGGTTATCGCACCCTATATAGTTTTACATCAGGTGTTTCACAAACAACGAGATAAAATTAAAAAGATATATTTATTTTTTGATTTGACAGTAGAAGTTGTTCGCATTGTATTTCTCCTATTTCGATCCTTGATGTAAGCGAGCAAACGCACATCAAAAATATTAATAAAAATTGTAACCGAAAACAGCAATTCAATAAAGTTGTCATTATTACAAAGTGGTAAATAGACTGGTTTAAAAATAATTTCCTCAATGTTACTTGTAATATATAAAAAAATAATATATGAACTCGAGGGTTTGCCCAAAGACATAGGTCCCCTATGCCGAACTGGAGAAAACACACTACAAAAAAAATCATTGAAGAATTTCGTCAGTTGGTTCTGGAAAAAAAAGAATGCGTCAACGCAGTTATAAAAAACTACTTAAAAGACTCAGGAAAGCAAATGCAGCGAACAAAGGTGGAAATCTAAAGCCGATCATAGCCATTTGCCGACTAGCGCCATTGTCAGCATGCCCGTCCACAGGGACACAAACATCGTAACCTTCTTAATCGACCTCCTGGGCATACCCTCAGCGCAGTGCGCCTTTATTTCAATCATGAAGTCTGAGAAAAGCAGGTTGAAGGCCAGGTAGAGCAAAATGCCCCCGCAGAAGCTGCTGAGTGATCCCAGCATCAGCGCGAACCAACCGCCTGCCATGGCGTCTTTCGAAATACTCACTGCGACGGTCGAAATGGACATCCCAAGAGGTGCACTCACAGAAAACACAATCGCGAGGACCAGGTCCAGCATGAGCGAAAACTTGGCATCAACCAGACGCGAGCCAAGCGCCATGCCCTCGAACAGCTGGTGGAACACCAAGGCCACGAGCAGCGGCTTTAGGGAGGTGTCCGTCGTCAGGCCCATGTCCAGGCCAACGAAGATGCTGTGAAGGGTGACGCCGAACTCCATAGACACGGCCGCAATAATTCGGCGAAGCTGGCCCATCGTAGTCGGCGGAACCACGCCACCATGGCTTGTGGCCACACTCCGGGGGATGCTCCTCAACATTGTGATTGTGCACACCGTCGTCACCGGGGCGTCCGCCGTCCTTCTTCACATCTTCGTAATCTCCTTGAGACACATCACCCTCACCACCCTTAGGAGACCGCGCTTTTTCCTGCTTCCTCAGCCATTCCTGGGCTATGTCACCCAGCTTGAAGTCTACGGCGTGCATGGACAAGGCTGCTAACACCACCAAGAAAAAGCCATATGGTCCGTAGAAATCATGAAGGGATTGAGGCACACATGGCTCTTCGAGCGCCTCAATGGCATCTCCGATCAGGTGAATAGTGGACACGGAAAGCAACACGCCCGTCGCCGTTGTCTTGGCAATCACAAAGATAAAAGGGTTCTCGCGAAGAAAGGGAACGTACTTCGTGATCATCGGCGTAACCGTGCCCAGAAGAGAGACGACAAGCACAATGATGATAGCGGCGACGTGAAGTCCCATGGAATACTCACCCTCCAGGCCATCGCAAAGTGAGCGTTCTTCTACTGGTTTGTTAATGCTCGGCTCAGGAGACATGGCTGTAAATACGCGGTGAAAGGTAACCTGAACTCGAAACGGTATCGGAGCTGCGGGAGATGGTCTGTGGGGACTGCGATGTTTTCTTGAATCCTTGAAACTTGGTTACTAGAGACAACAGTGTGGGGAGGAGGAAGTGCGTGCACATAAACGATAACCGAGAACCGCAGCCAGTACACCATAGGTTGTTTGCCGCCACAGTCTGCACTTTCTACCACGACAGCAGCTCTGTACAAGCCGTGTCCATCACGCACGCATTGGTGCACAGAGTCGCCCACTGGCGCCTCAAGCGGGGAGCCCCCGCACGTCCGCCCACTCCCAGCGGCGGCTAGCCCACTAACTCCCCCACCAGAGAGCGCCACCGCCGCAGGGCCTCCACGAAGCTGGGGACCACCTCCTTCAACGTTTCACGGTCACAGTGGGCCGTGAGGATGGACGTCGACAGCACAACAAGACCGTCCCGCAAGGACACACCGATGCCGCCGCCGCACACCTCGCGACCAAGGAGACTGCCCTCCAGAAGGACCTCGTACAGCTTCGCGCGCACCGCGCCGTCCGCAGGGATCGTCGTCAGCACCGTCGAGCACATACATGCGCCTCGTTGGGGGGTCGAATGTCACGAGGACGCTGAACTCCTCGTCAGTGCACACAACGCAGGTGAGGTTGCGATCGAGGCTCAAGGGCACCCGCAGCTGCTCGGCCAGGCAGGCCAGGTTGTCGTGCGCGCCCTGCAGTGCCCGAGCGCTCTCGTCGCCGTGGCCGAGATCACCCTGTGCAAGTTGCCGCGCCAGCACCTCGTTTGGCGGGCCCGCCCGCTCCCCCGGCCGCGCTCTTTCAGCGTGCGTCTGTCCCTGCGGCATCCCACTCGCCTCCGCCGCTGTCACAGACGCCGAGGAGCAAACACCCGCACCCCCGCACGCCGGAGGCGCACTGCCACCGCACAGTCCCCCCGCGCCCGCGCCGTCCGCAGGGCCACACTCAGGGGCACAGGGGCCCTTGTCCGGCGCCAAACTCCCAGGGTCACAGAGGTGCAGCACTCCATCCCTCGCGAGGCCAAACTCCTCGCCAAGCATGTTGTCCGGAAGGGGGGCGCCGCGGCTCACAAGGACCCAGTCCTCGCTCACGTCGTACGCCGTCAGGTAGCGGCGTATTTTGGCCACGCTCAGCTTTCGGAGATCGCCACGGATCACCATCTTAAACCTGCGGCCGTCCTGCGCCTCCACGAAGAAGGCCTGCTTTTCACCGCTCATCTTCCTCCCTCCTCCCCTCCCCTTCCACTCAAACTTCGCTTTTCTGTGTGTGTGTGTGTGTGTGTGTGTGTGTGTGAAAAAGACGTTGTTGACAAAAGTTCACGCTTCAAAGAAAGTCCAAAGCCGGGTGGGCTTCATTTTCCCAGCATTCACGCATGCTCGTCTGCGACGGGTTCTCAAATAAATAGTGCTCAAATTACTCACAGTGGGTTACAGTTTTATTCCTCGGTGTGACGTGTGCAGAACGGCCCCTGCCCAGTTGGCAGGGCTCGCGTCATTCGCATGCATCGGCATTGCCCTATAAAGCCGCTCAGCACACCCGCACTCCAGCATTTTGTCCATAGATAAATGCATAAATAGTATTATTACCAATCGCCCCCAAATATTTTTAAAAAACGCTTACTATTAATTGGTTATCGCACACTATATAGTATTGGATCCAATAGACCAGCAGAAATAGCATTGACGAGATAAATATATGTATATTTGTATGTTCATTTTTTGACCTGAAAGTAGAAGCTATACGCAATATGTTTCCCATTTTTACCTTTTCACGCAAGTAGACGCGTACCAGTAACTTTATCAAAAATAACACTAAAAAAATAACAAAATAACACTATAATTACTAATAAATGGAAGAACAGTTGATTAACGGTGTTGTCCTTATTAGCACTGACGGAATGTAGAAAATAAACCGGGAAAACACTCAAGAGTATTACCGGTGATGGCAGAAAATGTTGCCTTGAAATATATATATATATATATATATGTATAATATAGGGGTAGCCCTATCCGAAATGGAGAAAATACTATAAAAAGAATTCACTGGCAAGTTATATCAACCGATTTCGCAGGAACAGGGGAAGTAAATGCGTTAATTCACTTATAAAAAACTACTTAAAAGACTCAGGAAAGCAAATGCAGCGAACAAAGGTGGAAATCTAAAGCCGATCATAGCCATTTGCCGACTAGCGCCATTGTCAGCATGCCCGTCCACAGGGACACAAACATCGTAACCTTCTTAATCGACCTCCTGGGCATACCCTCAGCGCAGTGCGCCTTTATTTCAATCATGAAGTCTGAGAAAAGCAGGTTGAAGGCCAGGTAGAGCAAAATGCCCCCGCAGAAGCTGCTGAGTGATCCCAGCATCAGCGCGAACCAACCGCCTGCCATGGCGTCTTTCGAAATACTCACTGCGACGGTCGAAATGGACATCCCAAGAGGTGCACTCACAGAAAACACAATCGCGAGGACCAGGTCCAGCATGAGCGAAAACTTGGCATCAACCAGACGCGAGCCAAGCGCCATGCCCTCGAACAGCTGGTGGAACACCAAGGCCACGAGCAGCGGCTTTAGGGAGGTGTCCGTCGTCAGGCCCATGTCCAGGCCAACGAAGATGCTGTGAAGGGTGACGCCGAACTCCATAGACACGGCCGCAATAATTCGGCGAAGCTGGCCCATCGTAGTCGGCGGAACCACGCCACCATGGTTGTGGCCACACTCCGGGGGATGCTCCTCAACATTGTGATTGTGCACACCGTCGTCACCGGGGCGTCCGCCGTCCTTCTTCACATCTTCGTAATCTCCTTGAGACACATCACCCTCACCACCCTTAGGAGACCGCGCTTTTTCCTGCTTCCTCAGCCATTCCTGGGCTATTTCACCCAGCTTGAAGTCTATGGCGTGCATGGCCAAGGCTGCTACCGCCGCCAAGAAAAAGCCATATGGTCCGTAGAAATCATGAAGGGATTGAGGCACACATGGCTCTTCGAGCGCCTCAATGGAATCTCCGATCAGGTGAATAGTGGACACGGAAAGCAACACGCCCGTCGCCGCCGTCTTGGCAATCACAAAGATAAAAGGGTTCTCGCGAAGAAAGGGAACGTACTTCGTGATCATCGGCGTAACCGTGCCCAGAAGAGAGACGACAAGCACAATGATGATAGCGGCGACGTGAAGTCCCATGGAGTACTCACCCTCCAGGCCATCGCAAAGTGAGCGTTCTTCTACTGGTTTGTTAATGCTCGGCTCAGGAGACATGGCTGTAAATACGCGGTGAAAGGTAACCTGAACTCGAAACGGTATCGGAGCTGTGGGAGATGGTCTGTGGGGACTGCGATGTTTTCTTGAATCCTTGAAACTTGGTTACTAGAGACAACAGTGTGGGGAGGAGGAAGTGCGTGCACATAAACGATAACCGAGAACCGCAGCCAGTACACCATAGGTTGTTTGCCGCCACAGTCTGCACTTTCTACCACGACAGCAGCTCTGTACAAGCCGTGTCCATCACGCACGCATTGGTGCACAGAGTCGCCCACTGGCGCCTCAAGCGGGGGAGCCCCCGCACGTCCGCCCACTCCCAGCGGCGGCTAGCCCACTAACTCCCCCACCAGAGAGCGCCACCGCCGCAGGGCCTCCACGAAGCTGGGGACCACCTCCTTCAACGTTTCACGGTCACAGTGGGCCGTGAGGATGGACGTCGACAGCACAACAAGACCGTCCCGCAAGGACACACCGATGCCGCCGCCGCACACCTCGCGACCAAGGAGACTGCCCTCCAGAAGGACCTCGTACAGCTTCGCGCGCACCGCGCCGTCCGCAGGGATCGTCGTCAGCACCGTCGAGTATACATACATGCGCCTCGTTGGGGGTCGAATGTCACGAGGACGCTGAACTCCTCGTCAGTGCACACAACGCAGGTGAGGTTGCGATCGAGGCTCAAGGGCACCCGCAGCTGCTCGGCCAGGCAGGCCAGGTTGTCGTGCGCGCCCTGCAGTGCCCGAGCGCTCTCGTCGCCGTGGCCGAGATCACCCTGTGCAAGTTGCCGCGCCAGCACCTCGTTTGGCGGGCCCGCCCGCTCCCCCGGCCGCGCTCTTTCAGCGTGCGTCTGTCCCTGCGGCATCCCACTCGCCTCCGCCGCTGTCACAGACGCCGAGGAGCAAACACCCGCACCCCCGCACGCCGGAGGCGCACTGCCACCGCACAGTCCCCCCGCGCCCGCGCCGTCCGCAGGGCCACACTCAGGGGCACAGGGGCCCTTGTCCGGCGCCAAACTCCCAGGGTCACAGAGGTGCAGCACTCCATCCCTCGCGAGGCCAAACTCCTCGCCAAGCATGTTGTCCGGAAGGGGGGCGCCGCGGCTCACAAGGACCCAGTCCTCGCTCACGTCGTACGCCGTCAGGTAGCGGCGTATTTTGGCCACGCTCAGCTTTCGGAGATCGCCACGGATCACCATCTTAAACCTGCGGCCGTCCTGCGCCTCCACGAAGAAGGCCTGCTTTTCACCGCTCATCTTCCTCCCTCCTCCCCTCCCCTTCCACTCAAACTTCGCTTTTCTTTTGTGTGTGTGTGTGTGTGTGTGTGTGAAAAAGACGTTGTTGACAAAAGTTCACGCTTCAAAGAAAGTCCAAAGCCGGGTGGGCTTCATTTTCCCAGCATTCACGCATGCTCGTCTGCGACGGGTTCTCAAATAAATAGTGCTCAAATTACTCACAGTGGGTTATAGTTTTATTCCTCGGTGTGACGTGTGCAGAACGGCCCCTGCCCAGTTGGCAGGGCTCGCGTCATTCGCATGCATCGGCATTGCCCTATAAAGCCGCTCAGCACACCCGCACTCCAGCATTTCGTCCATAGATAAATGCATAAATAGTATTATTACCAATCGCCCCCAAATATTTTTTAAAAAACGCTTACTATTAATTGGTTATCGCACACTATATAGTATTGGATCCAATAGACCAGCAGAAATAGCATTGACGAGATAAATATATGTATATTTGTATGTTCATTTTTTGACCTGAAAGTAGAAGCTATACGCAATATGTTTCCCATTTTTACCTTTTCACGCAAGTAGACGCGTACCAGTAACTTTATCAAAAATAACACTAAAAAAATAACAAAATAACACTATAATTACTAATAAATGGAAGAACAGTTGATTAACGGTGTTGTCCTTATTAGCACTGACGGAATGTAGAAAATAAACCGGGAAAACACTCAAGAGTATTACCGGTGATGGCAGAAAATGTTGCCTTGAAATATATATATATATATATATGTATAATATAGGGGTAGCCCTATCCGAAATGGAGAAAATACTATAAAAAGAATTCACTGGCAAGTTATATCAACTGGATTTCGCAGGAACAGGGGAAGTAAATGCGTTAATTCACTTATAAAAAACTACTTAAAAGACTCAGGAAAGCAAATGCAGCGAACAAAGGTGGAAATCTAAAGCCGATCATAGCCATTTGCCGACTAGCGCCATTGTCAGCATGCCCG
The DNA here is from genome assembly GCA_025388415.1 of Cynanchum wilfordii. Taxonomy (NCBI): domain Eukaryota; kingdom Viridiplantae; phylum Streptophyta; class Magnoliopsida; order Gentianales; family Apocynaceae; genus Cynanchum; species Cynanchum wilfordii. The sequence continues at coordinate 12,684 of JAHSUH010001831.1, forward strand.
TCCACAGGGACACAAACATCGTAACCTTCTTAATCGACCTCCTGGGCATACCCTCAGCGCAGTGCGCCTTTATTTCAATCATGAAGTCTGAGAAAAGCAGGTTGAAGGCCAGGTAGAGCAAAATGCCCCCGCAGAAGCTGCTGAGTGATCCCAGCATCAGCGCGAACCAACCGCCTGCCATGGCGTCTTTCGAAATACTCACTGCGACGGTCGAAATGGACATCCCAAGAGGTGCACTCACAGAAAACACAATCGCGAGGACCAGGTCCAGCATGAGCGAAAACTTGGCATCAACCAGACGCGAGCCAAGCGCCATGCCCTCGAACAGCTGGTGGAACACCAAGGCCACGAGCAGCGGCTTTAGGGAGGTGTCCGTCGTCAGGCCCATGTCCAGGCCAACGAAGATGCTGTGAAGGGTGACGCCGAACTCCATAGACACGGCCGCAATAATTCGGCGAAGCTGGCCCATCGTAGTCGGCGGAACCACGCCACCATGGTTGTGGCCACACTCCGGGGGATGCCCCTCAACATTGTGATTGTGCACACCGTCGTCACCGGGGCGTCCGCCGTCCTTCTTCACATCTTCGTAATCTCCTTGAGACACATCACCCTCACCACCCTTAGGAGACCGCGCTTTTTCCTGCTTCCTCAGCCATTCCTGGGCTATTTCACCCAGCTTGAAGTCTATGGCGTGCATGGCCAAGGCTGCTACCGCCGCCAAGAAAAAGCCATATGGTCCGTAGAAATCATGAAGGGATTGAGGCACACATGGCTCTTCGAGCGCCTCAATGGAATCTCCGATCAGGTGAATAGTGGACACGGAAAGCAACACGCCCGTCGCCGCCGTCTTGGCAATCACAAAGATAAAAGGGTTCTCGCGAAGAAAGGGAACGTACTTCGTGATCATCGGCGTAACCGTGCCCAGAAGAGAGACGACAAGCACAATGATGATAGCGGCGACGTGAAGTCCCATGGAGTACTCACCCTCCAGGCCATCGCAAAGTGAGCGTTCTTCTACTGGTTTGTTAATGCTCGGCTCAGGAGACATGGCTGTAAATACGCGGTGAAAGGTAACCTGAACTCGAAACGGTATCGGAGCTGTGGGAGATGGTCTGTGGGGACTGCGATGTTTTCTTGAATCCTTGAAACTTGGTTACTAGAGACAACAGTGTGGGGGAGGAGGAAGTGCGTGCACATAAACGATAACCGAGAACCGCAGCCAGTACACCATAGGTTGTTTGCCGCCACAGTCTGCACTTTCTACCACGACAGCAGCTCTGTACAAGCCGTGTCCATCACGCACGCATTGGTGCACAGAGTCGCCCACTGGCGCCTCAAGCGGGGAGCCCCCGCACGTCCGCCCACTCCCAGCGGCGGCTAGCCCACTAACTCCCCCACCAGAGAGCGCCACCGCCGCAGGGCCTCCACGAAGCTGGGGACCACCTCCTTCAACGTTTCACGGTCACAGTGGGCCGTGAGGATGGACGTCGACAGCACAACAAGACCGTCCCGCAAGGACACACCGATGCCGCCGCCGCACACCTCGCGACCAAGGAGACTGCCCTCCAGAAGGACCTCGTACAGCTTCGCGCGCACCGCGCCGTCCGCAGGGATCGTCGTCAGCACCGTCGAGTACACATACATGCGCCTCGTTGGGGGGTCGAATGTCACGAGGACGCTGAACTCCTCGTCAGTGCACACAACGCAGGTGAGGTTGCGATCGAGGCTCAAGGGCACCCGCAGCTGCTCGGCCAGGCAGGCCAGGTTGTCGTGCGCGCCCTGCAGTGCCCGAGCGCTCTCGTCGCCGTGGCCGAGATCACCCTGTGCAAGTTGCCGCGCCAGCACCTCGTTTGGCGGGCCCGCCCGCTCCCCCGGCCGCGCTCTTTCAGCGTGCGTCTGTCCCTGCGGCATCCCACTCGCCTCCGCCGCTGTCACAGACGCCGAGGAGCAAACACCCGCACCCCCCGCACGCCGGAGGCGCACTGCCACCGCACAGTCCCCCCGCGCCCGCGCCGTCCGCAGGGCCACACTCAGGGGCACAGGGGCCCTTGTCCGGCGCCAAACTCCCAGGGTCACAGAGGTGCAGCACTCCATCCCTCGCGAGGCCAAACTCCTCGCCAAGCATGTTGTCCGGAAGGGGGGCGCCGCGGCTCACAAGGACCCAGTCCTCGCTCACGTCGTACGCCGTCAGGTAGCGGCGTATTTTGGCCACGCTCAGCTTTCGGAGATCGCCACGGATCACCATCTTAAACCTGCGGCCGTCCTGCGCCTCCACGAAGAAGGCCTGCTTTTCACCGCTCATCTTCCCCCCCTCCTCCCCCCCCTTCCACTCAAACTTCGCTTTTCTGTGTGTGTGTGTGTGTGTGTGTGTGTGAAAAAGACGTTGTTGACAAAAGTTCACGCTTCAAAGAAAGTCCAAAGCCGGGTGGGCTTCATTTTCCCAGCATTCACGCATGCTCGTCTGCGACGGGTTCTCAAATAAATAGTGCTCAAATTACTCACAGTGGGTTATAGTTTTATTCCTCGGTGTGACGTGTGCAGAACGGCCCCTGCCCAGTTGGCAGGGCTCGCGTCATTCGCATGCATCGGCATTGCCCTATAAAGCCGCTCAGCACACCCGCACTCCAGCATTTCGTCCATAGATAAATGCATAAATAGTATTATTACCAATCGCTCCCAAATATTTTTAAAAAACGCTTACTATTAATTGGTTATCGCACACTATATAGTATTGGATCCAATAGACCAGCAGAAATAGCATTGACGAGATAAATATATGTATATTTGTATGTTCATTTTTTGACCTGAAAGTAGAAGCTATACGCAATATGTTTCCCATTTTTACCTTTTCACGCAAGTAGACGCGTACCAGTAACTTTATCAAAAATAACACTAAAAAAATAACAAAATAACACTATAATTACTAATAAATGGAAGAACAGTTGATTAACGGTGTTGTCCTTATTAGCACTGACGGAATGTAGAAAATAAACCGGGAAAACACTCAAGAGTATTACCGGTGATGGCAGAAAATGTTGCCTTGAAATATATATATATATATATATGTATAATATAGGGGTAGCCCTATCCGAAATGGAGAAAATACTATAAAAAGAATTCACTGGCAAGTTATATCAACCGATTTCGCAGGAACAGGGGAAGTAAATGCGTTAATTCACTTATAAAAAACTACTTAAAAGACTCAGGAAAGCAAATGCAGCGAACAAAGGTGGAAATCTAAAGCCGATCATAGCCATTTGCCGACTAGCGCCATTGTCAGCATGCCCGTCCACAGGGACACAAACATCGTAACCTTCTTAATCGACCTCCTGGGCATACCCTCAGCGCAGTGCGCCTTTATTTCAATCATGAAGTCTGAGAAAAGCAGGTTGAAG
>JAHSUH010001832.1:0-11132 GCA_025388415.1 Cynanchum wilfordii
TATCATGATGGATTATATTTATTTCAATACACTGCTTGTCAATATAAATGTTACGAAAAGAATAGAAAAAAAAGAAATTCAATGGAATTTCTTTTTTTTTTGTTTAATGAGTTAAATTGAAAAAAAAATGAAAACCATCAAGTTTCAAGTTGTCGAGAATGTCTAAATTTGCTAGGATCAAGGAAATAAGGTTTTGTCGTTATAGAACACAGGATTCGAAGAAAACAATGATAAATAGATACGAATAGAAAAGAAAAGAAAAAGAGGGGGTAATAAAAAGAGTAGAGAAAGGTTATCCAAAGTTAAAAAAATGCCCCCTTTCTTGTATTTCCTTAATTGAATTTCGTTTGATTAGGATAAAGTTCCCTTAAAAATCCCCACCCTTTTTAAAATATCCTGAACAGTTCCTGTAGGTTGAGCCCCTTTTTCAAGGAAATAGAGAAGAGCAGGAACGTTTAAATAAGTTTGATTCTTTATCGGATCATAAAAACCTACTTTCTGAAGATCTTTTCCTTCTCTTCGAGATCGAACATCAATTGCAACGATTCGATAGACGACTCATTGAGATAGATGTAGATGAACAATACACCCCCCTAGAAACGTATAGGAAGTTTTCTCCTCGTACGGCTCGAGAAAAAAAAGAATTGGATTTGAAGTTTTATCTATGGTATGGAATTCGAATAAATTCCATAAATGAAAAAAGGTTCTATAAAATCATCAAATTAATTAGACTGGGGTTTAAGTCTGTTTTTTCTTCTTCTTTCCTAAAAAAGAAAAAAAAAAACCATTCTTACTCATAACTCAAGTTGGATAACTCTCAAATAATTCAAAAGAGAATCTTTCGTTTATTGAGTAGTCTTTACCCCCTTTTGTGTTTGTCTCGGTTAAAATATATTTGGATTCTTAAGTCTGGCCCAGTTAGTGAGACGATTAAAACGGTGTTTCCTTGTTCTGGGATCCTTTATCTTTGTTTTAAATCCTTGGGTTTAGGCATTACTTCGGTGCTTCTTAATCCTTTCAAAATGGTAGCAACATACCCCTTTTTTTTTTTATTTCCTTCTATCAAAGAATCCTACGGACACTAAATTCCTTCTTTTGATCGAAACGGTTTGATTAATTCCAACAAATTTTCCTTTTGAATTGGAAACTTGTTCGAATAGGATCCCTTCCATTTCTATATCGAAATCGAAGATATATTCACGAAGTTGCTCCAATTTATTGATTTGCATTAACCCTAGATTCTTGTCCTGAGAAATGAATTAATACTTTCTACTCGAGCTCCATCATGGACTATTTAGGTTACCAACGGATGTCGAAGCCAAGAGCACCTTCATTACTATACAAATCGAAAATGGTGGATATAAGAAAGAATCCACAATGGATCATGTCCTTCAAGTCGCACGTTGCTTTCTACCACATCGTTTCAAACGAAGTTTTACCATAACATTCTTCTAATTTGTAATTTGGACCCAGTATGGAATTGATTCAATCATGGAATCATGAATAGTCATTGGTTTGCAGACATCGTACCCTAAACCCTTGTTGTGTAAATTGCTCCTATAAATATAATAAGGCTTTACGTGATATAAGCATAAATACCGGATATATGTTCCAGAAATCTATCGCAGTTCCTTCTTTTCGAAATGTTTTTTATGTCTTACCTGGATTAATAGATTAGAAGTAGGCACTTTTTATTAATAGGTTTGTAAGCATTTATTTTGTTTTTTTTTTTTTTTTTTTTTTTTTTTTTTTTTTTTTTTTTTTTTTTTTTTTTTTTTTTTTTTTTTTTTTTAAAATTCTCAATGGGATTATAAAATAAATTTTTTTTTTTTTTTTTTTTTTTTTTTTTTTTTTTTTTTTTTTTTTTTTTTTTTTTTTTTTTTTTTTTTTTTTTTTTTTTATTTTCTTATTTTATTTGTGTCTTCAAATTTTTTTTTAAAATAGAAAAAATAGAATAGAAGGATACATATACGTTAAACATTTCCTCATTTTTTATGTTATTTTGTTTAAGCTGTGTAGTTCAGCAAGATTTCGCTAATCCAATCTTGCCATACATAATAGAATAGAAAGTGAATAAAAGATAAAAAAAGATATAAAACACTCCCTCTTAAGTGTTACGTAAATTTACAATTATTTATTAGGGCCAAACACGAAATACTTATTCAAAGAAAATACATCGGATGGATATATAATTACATATATAACATATATAATTTTTTTTGTTAATGCAATTCAGGCAGACGCAGAAATTTGAATATCTTCGGTTAATGCATTCGCCCCCGGGGTACTACAGGACTAATGGGACATAAGAGAAAAAAATGGGAATTATGATCGGGGATGCGGACTGGCTAGGTACAAATTCCAACAAGTCCAAATTAACAAATTAAGTTGCTCCTTTTTTATTTTAGCCTAACCCCTTAGGAGAATTAATCCTATTGACTTTGACTGAATTTGATTAGTACCAAAATAGTTAGAATTAAGAAATCTATATAAAAATTCCTAAAAATTTTGTTTCTAGGATAAGAAATAATAGATAGGATCCTTGAAAATCCAAATATTGATAAAATAAAAAAAAAAATATGGGACGGAATGCTTTTCTAAATAACTAACTTCCCGAAACAAGATGGGATTGGGCATAGGGTGAAAAGACCCCCTTTTTAAAAAATTCCAACTCTTGGAACCCATGTTCCCCATTTACCTGGATCAGAAATAGAGTCAATTACATTTGCGTGTCATTTGTACTCGATTCAATAAAGATATGATTCATGCATAAAAAAAAAAAAAAGAAAAAGAAAGAAATTCCAGCTAACATTAGACTTTAGCCCATTCAAAAAAATCTTTATTCTATTCTAACATAATGAATATGCTCTGGGACGGAAGGATTCGAACCTTCGAATGCCGGGACCAAAACCCGTTGCCTTACCACTTGGCCACGCCCCATTTCGATTTCTATTCGATACTACTTTCGATACTACTAAATAAAGTATAATTATAAAGTATAATTAATTAGTATATAATTATATAATTAATTATAATTAGTAATTACTATTTAATATTTAAATATTTTTTGAAATATTTTTCATTTAAAATTTTAATTAATTAAAATTTTAATTAATATAAATTAATATAATATTCGTTATTTGTCAACTCCAATCTAATTAATTCTATAGATATTTAGATTATTACTAATTACTAGGATTTTTTTGAATATAGAATTAAACTTAATTTATTGATCATTAGATATAATTCAATTAAGATATTGTATGAAAGTATGATTTCCTCTATTCTCTTTTGAGAATTGGAGGTTTTTGATTGGGTGAGTTCAAAAGAAAAGAAGGATTTTTTGTCTACCTAAATTTTCCCTTATATCATATCAATAACTCAATCAAAATGCAATTATCTCCAAGAACAAAATGTCTGTTATGCTTAATATCTTTAGTTTGATCTGTATCTGTCTTAATTCTGCCTTTTATTCAAGTAGTTTTTTCTTCGGAAAATTGCCCGAGGCCTACGCTTTTTTGAACCCCGTCGTAGATGTTATGCCAGTCATACCCGTGTTCTTTTTTCTCTTAGCTTTCGTTTGGCAAGCTGCTGTAAGTTTTCGCTAAGATCCTTAATCTGAAATCTAAATTATTTAAATTGAAAAATTCTTACAAATTTCCTAAATTTCCTAGATTTCCTAGAAAGTTCGTGATTTTTTCTAGAAAGAAACTCGGTTCTTGATATCCAAATAGGATATGTGGTAGAAAAATGGAGGATCTATTTTCGTTTTTTTTTAATTATCTTGGAGATTGTGTAATGCTTACTCTCAAACTCTTCGTTTACACAGTAGTGATATTTTTTGTTTCTCTCTTCATCTTTGGATTCCTATCTAATGATCCTGGACGTAATCCTGGGCGCGAAGAATAAGGGTTTTTCCTTTCTATTTTCTTCGGATTTTTTGTTTAGATAAAAACAAAGGATTTGCCAAATTTGAAAAAAAAAAGTCATCAAGGGAAGCGGAAAGAGAGGGATTCGAACCCTCGGTACGAATAACTCGTACAACGGATTAGCAATCCGCCGCTTTAGTCCACTCAGCCATCTCTCCTAATTGAAAATTAGGTTAGATTACACATAAAATAAGGAGTATTTCTTTCTCGATTCTATAGATATGTACAATTTTTATCAATTTTTATCAGTAATTTATTTTCGATAAATAAAGAAAAGGGCTCAAAAGTGCCAACAATATAAAGAAAAAAAAAAAAGTGGCCCCTTCATATTTTGTTCGAAAGACCCTTCTTATTTCTTATTGACACGGCCTGGCCTGGTCAGTACCCCCCAGCCGGGCCTCTTTTTGTTCCAACTAATTCCAGAAAAATAATGATGATTTTTCATTTATCTGATTTGAAAACAAAAATGCTTAGTATTATATAAATTTATAAATATAAAAAAGTGAATAGGAAATATTTAAGCACGAACAAAAAAAGAAGGAGGACTATTTCCATCCGCGAAAATGAAAAAGAAAGGAGGGTCAATACTTTAAATTTTATGATTTTTTGATGATCCCATCTTATTATACCCCATTTTCCGGTTCGACAAAGGTCGAATTGTATTCAATAATCGAATTGTAGCGGAGGTTAGGGGTAAAAGTGTGATTCGTTTTTCCCCTTTGATAGTTAAAGGGTCGTTGTTTTCGTTATCGAAAATCGACCTTTGTCGAACGGAAAAAGGGGTATAATAAGATGGGATCATTACAAAAATCATCAAAAAATTTTAAAGTATTGACCCTTTCTTTTTCATTTTCGCGGATGGAAAAAAATAAATTCCCTTTCTATTCAAATAGTCCTCCCTTCTTTTTTGTTCGTGCTAAATATTTCTATTCTTTCTTTTTATATTTATAAATTTATATAATACTAAGCATTTTTGTTTTCAAATCAGATAAATGAAAAATCATCATTATTTTTCTGGAATTAGTTGGAACAAAAAGAGGCCCGGCTGGGGGTACTGACCAGGCCAGGCCGTGTCAATAAGAAATAAGAAGGGTCTTTCGAACAAAATATGAAGGGGCCACTTTTTTTTTTCTTTATATTGTTGGCACTTTTGAGCCCTTTTCTTTATTTATCGAAAATAAATTACTGATAAAAATTGATAAAAATTGTACATATCTATAGAATCGAGAAAGAAATACTCCTTATTTTATGTGTAATCTAACCTAATTTTCAATTAGGAGAGATGGCTGAGTGGACTAAAGCGGCGGATTGCTAATCCGTTGTACGAGTTATTCGTACCGAGGGTTCGAATCCCTCTCTTTCCGCTTCCCTTGATGACTTTTTTTTCAAATTTGGCAAATCCTTTGTTTTTATCTAAACAAAAAATCCGAAGAAAATAGAAAGGAAAAACCCTTATTCTTCGCGCCCAGGATTACGTCCAGGATCATTAGATAGGAATCCAAAGATGAAGAGAGAAACAAAAAATATCACTACTGTGTAAACGAAGAGTTTGAGAGTAAGCATTACACAATCTCCAAGATAATAAAAAAAAACGAAAATAGATCCTCCATTTTTCTACCACATATCCTATTTGGATATCAAGAACCGAGTTTCTTTCTAGAAAAAATCACGAACTTTCTAGGAAATCTAGGAAATTTAGGAAATTTGTAAGAATTTTTCAATTTAAATAATTTAGATTTCAGATTAAGGATCTTAGCGAAAACTTACAGCAGCTTGCCAAACGAAAGCTAAGAGAAAAAAGAACACGGGTATGACTGGCATAACATCTACGACGGGGTTCAAAAAAGCGTAGGCCTCGGGCAATTTTCCGAAGAAAAAACTACTTGAATAAAAGGCAGAATTAAGACAGATACAGATCAAACTAAAGATATTAAGCATAACAGACATTTTGTTCTTGGAGATAATTGCATTTTGATTGAGTTATTGATATGATATAAGGGAAAATTTAGGTAGACAAAAATCCTTCTTTTCTTTTGAACTCACCCAATCAAAAACCTCCAATTCTCAAAAGAGAATAGAGGAAATCATACTTTCATACAATATCTTAATTGAATTATATCTAATGATCAATAAATTAAGTTTAATTCTATATTCAAAAAAATCCTAGTAATTAGTAATAATCTAAATATCTATAGAATTAATTAGATTGGAGTTGACAAATAACGAATATTATATTAATTTATATTAATTAAAATTTTAATTAATTAAAATTTTAAATGAAAAATATTTCAAAAAATATTTAAATATTAAATAGTAATTACTAATTATAATTAATTATATAATTATATACTAATTAATTATACTTTATAATTATACTTTATTTAGTAGTATCGAAAGTAGTATCGAATAGAAATCGAAATGGGGCGTGGCCAAGTGGTAAGGCAACGGGTTTTGGTCCCGGCATTCGAAGGTTCGAATCCTTCCGTCCCAGAGCATATTCATTATGTTAGAATAGAATAAAGATTTTTTTGAATGGGCTAAAGTCTAATGTTAGCTGGAATTTCTTTTTTTTTTTTTTTTTTATCTTTTATGCATGAATCATATCTTTATTGAATCGAGTACAAATGACACGCAAATGTAATTGACTCTATTTCTGATCCAGGTAAATGGGGAACATGGGTTCCAAGAGTTGGAATTTTTTAAAAAGGGGGTCTTTTCACCCTATGCCCAATCCCATCTTGTTTCGGGAAGTTAGTTATTTAGAAAAGCATTCCGTCCCATATTTTTTTTTCTATTTTATCAATATTTGGATTTTCAAGGATCCTATCTATTATTTCTTATCCTAGAAACAAAATTTTTAGGAATTTTTATATAGATTTCTTAATTCTAACTATTTTGGTACTAATCAAATTCAGTCAAAGTCAATAGGATTAATTCTCCTAAGGGGTTAGGCTAAAATAAAAAAGGAGCAACTTAATTTGTTAATTTGGACTTGTTGGAATTTGTACCTAGCCAGTCCGCATCCCCGATCATAATTCCCATTTTTTTTCTCTTATGTCCCATTAGTCCTGTAGTACCCCGGGGGCGAATGCATTAACCGAAGATATTCAAATTTCTGCGTCTGCCTGAATTGCATTAACAAAAAAAAATTATATATGTTATATATGTAATTATATATCCATCCGATGTATTTTCTTTGAATAAGTATTTCGTGTTTGGCCCTAATAAATAATTGTAAATTTACGTAACACTTAAGAGGGAGTGTTTTATATCTTTTATTATCTTTTATTCACTTTCTATTCTATTATGTATGGCAAGATTGGATTAGCGAAATCTTGCTGAACTACACAGCTTAAACAAAATAACATAAAAAATGAGGAAATGTTTAACGTATATGTATCCTTCTATTCTATTTTTTTCTATTTTTGTGAAAAAGGTTTTTGATCCCCCGATTTGAAATTTTTTAAATAAAAATAGAAAATATTTACCCCTAACCTTTAATCTATTAATCTATTATTAAATAGAAATTCTTTAAATTAAGAGGACTTGCTAAAACTTATTCAGAAAACTCTTTACCGATTTATAGCTATATTCTTTATATACCGATCTATAACTATATATAAAATCTCTATTGTATTTATAGAACAATTTATAGAACAAAGGGATATAGATTACGATGTCTACAAACCAATGACTATTCATGATTCCATGATTGAATCAATTCCATACTGGGTCCAAATTACAAATTAGAAGAATGTTATGGTAAAACTTCGTTTGAAACGATGTGGTAGAAAGCAACGTGCGACTTGAAGGACATGATCCATTGTGGATTCTTTCTTATATCCACCATTTTCGATTTGTATAGTAATGAAGGTGCTCTTGGCTTCGACATCCGTTGGTAACCTAAATAGTCCATGATGGAGCTCGAGTAGAAAGTATTAATTCATTTCTCAGGACAAGAATCTAGGGTTAATGCAAATCAATAAATTGGAGCAACTTCGTGAATATATCTTCGATTTCGATATAGAAATGGAAGGGATCCTATTCGAACAAGTTTCCAATTCAAAAGGAAAATTTGTTGGAATTAATCAAACCGTTTCGATCAAAAGAAGGAATTTAGTGTCCGTAGGATTCTTTGATAGAAGGAAAAAAAAAAAAAAGGGGTATGTTGCTACCATTTTGAAAGGATTAAGAAGCACCGAAGTAATGCCTAAACCCAAGGATTTAAAACAAAGATAAAGGATCCCAGAACAAGGAAACACCGTTTTAATCGTCTCACTAACTGGGCCAGACTTAAGAATCCAAATATATTTTAACCGAGACAAACACAAAAGGGGGTAAAGACTACTCAATAAACGAAAGATTCTCTTTTGAATTATTTGAGAGTTATCCAACTTGAGTTATGAGTAAGAATGGTTTTTTTTTTTCTTTTTTAGGAAAGAAGAAGAAAAAACAGACTTAAACCCCAGTCTAATTAATTTGATGATTTTATAGAACCTTTTTTTCATTTATGGAATTTATTCGAATTCCATACCATAGATAAAACTTCAAATCCAATTCTTTTTTTCTCGAGCCGTACGAGGAGAAAACTTCCTATACGTTTCTAGGGGGGGTGTATTGTTCATCTACATCTATCTCAATGAGTCGTCTATCGAATCGTTGCAATTGATGTTCGATCTCGAAGAGAAGGAAAAGATCTTCAGAAAGTAGGTTTTTATGATCCGATAAAGAATCAAACTTATTTAAACGTTCCTGCTCTTCTCTATTTCCTTGAAAAAGGGGCTCAACCTACAGGAACTGTTCAGGATATTTTAAAAAGGGTGGGGATTTTTAAGGAACTTTATCCTAATCAAACGAAATTCAATTAAGGAAATACAAGAAAGGGGGGCATTTTTTTGTATATAACTTTGGATAACCTTTCTCTACTCTTTTTTATTACCCCCTCTTTTTCCTTTTCCTTTCTATTCGTATCTATTTATCATTGTTTTCTTCGAATCCTGTGTTCTATAACGACAAAACCTTATTTCCTTGATCCTAGCAAATTTAGACATTCTCGACAACTTGAAACTTGATGGTTTTCATTTTTTTTTTCAATTTAACTAACAAAACAGAAAAAAAAGAAATTCAATTGAATTTCTTTTTTTTTTCTATTCTTTTCGTAACATTTATATTGACAACAGTGTATTGAACAAATATAATCCATCATGATAAGTGAAGTTAGATCTAGTTATTTGGTTTGTTTGGTTTTTTACTTTACTTGGACAGGTTCTTCGATACAGCAGCTTTTTTGGTTGATTGAAAAAAGGGGATAACAAAAGGATCCGCTCATAAATTTTGAATCTCTATTTTCATTTTTTTTTCTTTTTGTTTTCCTTTAGCTAAATCGAAATTTATCCGAGAATTTCTTATATTTTCATCTGATCTATATATTTTTTTATGTTCTGAATTCATTAGAAAATCCACTTTTTCGATTTGTTAGCTCATTTGTTAGCTCAACGGTTTAATTGCTTGGTCTAATTTCTTTGTTTAATTTATTGTTTAATTTATTTAAATTCCGATTGTATTTATGCACTTCTTTTTTATTATACATATATTTTCTAATTATACATATATTTTATAATCATAGATTATCTTCTATACTTGGTTTCTTCTTTTCGGGTTGCTAACTCAACGGTAGAGTACTCGGCCTTTTAAGTGCGACTAGGATCTTTTACACATTTGGATGAAGCAAAGGATTCGCCCCATACCATCGGTAAGGTTTGGAAGACCACGACTGATCCTGAAAGGGAATGAATGGAAAAAATAGCATGTCGTATTAATGGAGAGTTCTGACAGTATTTCATTTTTACGGGGTCGGTACAAAAACCCGTTTGAAGTCTTGGAATGGAACAAAAAAAAATCGGGTCGAATGAATAAATGGATAGGGCCCTGTGGCTTCAATTAACTATAAGGAAAGACAAAGCAACGAGCTTCCGTTCTGAATTTGAATTTTTTCCTGATCTAATTAGACGTTAAAAAAATATTAGTGCCGATCCAGAAAGGGTTATGGGGGATTCTCCATTTTTTCAATGAATCCTAACTATTTTAATTCTCCTTTATGAAAGGAAATGTGTGTGTAAAAGGAACAGTATATTGATAAATTAAGTTTTTCCGAAATCAAAAGAGCGATTAGGTTGAAAAAATAAAAGATTTTGAAACACCTTCTTTTCTTATCCTAGAATCTTATCCAAAAATGGAAAAAAGAAGAAATAGAGAATCTGTTGATAAGTTTACCCGTTTCCGAGGTATCTGGTCTTACTAGACTACCCTGTTTTGACTCTATCGCACTATGTATCATTTGCTAATCCCCAAACCGTCTAGCTTGGATTCAAATCGAATTTCAAATGGAAGAAATCCAAAGATATTTCCAGCTTGATAGATCTCAACAACCCAACTTTCTATATCCACTTATCTTTCAGGAATATAGTTATGCACTTGCCCATGACCATAGTTTAAACCGAGCTATTTTGTTGGAAAATCCGGGTTATGACAATAAATCGAGTTTCCTTATTGTGAAACGGTTAATTATTCGAATGTATCAACAGAATCATTTTCTTACTTCTACTAATGATTCTAGCCAAAATCCATTTTTTGAGCGCAACAAAAATTTGTATTCTAAAATGATATTAGAGGGATTTTCATTTATTGTGGAAATTCCGTTTTCCATGCGATTAATATCTTCTGAAGAACGGAAAGGGGTATTTAAATCTCATAATTTACGATCAATTCATTCAACATTTCCTTTCTTAGAGGACAATTTTTCACATTTTAATTATCTATTAGATATACTAATACCCTACCCTGTTCATCTGGAAATCTTGGTTCAAACCCTTCGCTATTGGGTAAAAGATGCCCCTTCTTTGCACTTATTACGATTCTTTCTACGCGAGTATTGTAATTGCAATTGTAATTGCAATAATCTTATTGCTACAAAGAAAACCTGTTTTCATTTTTTAACAAAAAAGAAATCAACGATTTTTTTTCTTGTTATATAATTTTTATGTATGTGAATACGAATCCATTTTCGTCTTTCTCCATAAACAATCTTCTTATTTACGACCAACATCCTTTGGGGCTCTTCTTGAACGAATCTATTTCTATGGAAAAATAGAACGTCTTGTCCAAATCTTCGCTAAGGATTTTCCGACCAACTTATGCTTGATT
>JAHSUH010001833.1:0-7500 GCA_025388415.1 Cynanchum wilfordii
AAAAGAAAAACCAAGTATAGAAGATAATCTATGATTATAAAATATATGTATAATTAGAAAATATATGTATAATAAAAAAGAAGTGCATAAATACAATCGGAATTTAAATAAATTAAAACAATAAATTAAACAAAGAAATTAGACCAAGCAATTAAACCGTTGAGCTAACAAATGAGCTAACAAATCGAAAAAGTGGATTTTTCTAATGAAATTCAGAACATAAAAAAATATATAGATCAGATGAAAATATAAGAAATTCTCGGATAAATTTCGGTTAGCTAAAAAGAAAAAAAAAAAGAAAAAATGAAAATAGAGATTCAAAATTTATGAGCGGATCCTTTTGTTATCCCCTTTTTCAATCAACCAAAAAAAGCTGCTGTATCGAAGAACCTGTCCAAGTAAAGTAAAAAAACCAAACAAACCAAATAACTAGATCTAACTTACTTATCATGATGGATTATATTTGTTCAATACACTGTTGTCAATATAAATGTTACCGAAAGAAAAAAAAAAAAAGAAATTCAATTGATTTTTTTTTTTTTTTTTTTTTGTTAATTAAATAAAAAAAAAAATGAAAACCATCAAGTTTCAAGTTGTCGAGAATGTCTAAATTTGCTAGGATCAAGGAAATAAGGTTTTGTCGTTATAGAACACAGGATTCGAAGAAAACAATGATAAATAGATACGAATAGAAAGGAAAAGGAAAAAGGGGGGTAATAAAAAAGAGTAGAAAGGTTATCCAAAGTTATATACAAAAAAATGCCCCCCCTTTCTTGTATTTCCTTAATTGAATTTCGTTTGATTAGGATAAAGTTCCTTAAAAATCCCCACCCTTTTTAAAATATCCTGAACAGTTCCTGTAGGTTGAGCCCCTTTTTCAAGGAAATAGAGAAGAGCAGGAACGTTTAAATAAGTTTGATTCTTTATCGGATCATAAAAACCTACTTTCTGAAGATCTTTTCCTTCTCTTCGAGATCGAACATCAATTGCAACGATTCGATAGACGACTCATTGAGATAGATGTAGATGAACAATACACCCCCCTAGAAACGTATAGGAGTTTTTTCTCCTCGTACGGCTCGAGAAAAAAAGAATTGGATTTGAAGTTTTATCTATGGTATGGAATTCGAATAAATTCCATAAATGAAAAAAGGTTCTATAAAATCATCAAATTAATTAGACTGGGGTTTTAAGTCTGTTTTTTTCTTCTTCTTTCCTAAAAAAAGAAAAAAAAACCATTCTTACTCATAACTCAAGTTGGATAACTCTCAAATAATTCAAAAGAGAATCTTTCGTTTATTGAGTAGTCTTTACCCCCTTTTGTGTTTGTCTCGGTTAAAATATATTTGGATTCTTAAGTCTGGCCCAGTTAGTGAGACGATTAAAACGGTGTTTCCTTGTTCTGGGATCCTTTATCTTTGTTTTAAATCCTTGGGTTTAGGCATTACTTCGGTGCTTCTTAATCCTTTCAAAATGGTAGCAACATACCCCTTTTTTTTTTATTTCCTTCTATCAAAGAATCCTACGGACACTAAATTCCTTCTTTTGATCGAAACGGTTTGATTAATTCCAACAAATTTTCCTTTTGAATTGGAAACTTGTTCGAATAGGATCCCTTCCATTTCTATATCGAAATCGAAGATATATTCACGAAGTTGCTCCAATTTATTGATTTGCATTAACCCTAGATTCTTGTCCTGAGAAATGAATTAATACTTTCTACTCGAGCTCCATCATGGACTATTTAGGTTACCAACGGATGTCGAAGCCAAGAGCACCTTCATTACTATACAAATCGAAAATGGTGGATATAAGAAAGAATCCACAATGGATCATGTCCTTCAAGTCGCACGTTGCTTTCTACCACATCGTTTCAAACGAAGTTTTACCATAACATTCTTCTAATTTGTAATTTGGACCCAGTATGGAATTGATTCAATCATGGAATCATGAATAGTCATTGGTTTGTAGACATCGTAATCTATATCCCTTTGTTCTATAAATTGTTCTATAAATACAATAGAGATTTTATATATAGTTATAGATCGGTATATAAAGAATATAGCTATAAATCGGTAAAGAGTTTTCTGAATAAGTTTTAGCAAGTCCTCTTAATTTAAAGAATTTCTATTTAATAATAGATTAATAGATTAAAGGTTAGGGGTAAATATTTTCTATTTTTATTTAAAAATTTCAAATCAGGGGGATAAAAACCTTTTTCACAAAAATTGAAAAAAATAGAATAGAAGGATACATATACGTTAAACATTTCCTCATTTTTTATGTTATTTTGTTTAAGCTGTGTAGTTCAGCAAGATTTCGCTAATCCAATCTTGCCATACATAATAGAATAGAAAGTGAATAAAAGATAATAAAAGATATAAAACACTCCCTCTTAAGTGTTACGTAAATTTACAATTATTTATTAGGGCCAAACACGAAATACTTATTCAAAGAAAATACATCGGATGGATATATAATTACATATATAACATATATAATTTTTTTTGTTAATGCAATTCAGGCAGACGCAGAAATTTGAATATCTTCGGTTAATGCATTCGCCCCCGGGGTACTACAGGACTAATGGGACATAGAGAAAAAAATGGGAATTATGATCCGGGGATGCGGACTGGCTAGGTACAAATTCCAACAAGTCCAAATTAACAAATTAAGTTGCTCCCTTTTTTATTTTAGCCTAACCCCTTAGGAGAATTAATCCTATTGACTTTGACTGAATTTGATTAGTACCAAAATAGTTAGAATTAAGAAATCTATATAAAAATTCCTAAAAATTTTGTTTCTAGGATAAGAAATAATAGATAGGATCCTTGAAAATCCAAATATTGATAAAATAGAAAAAAAAATATGGGACGGAATGCTTTTCTAAATAACTAACTTCCCGAAACAAGATGGGATTGGGCATAGGGTGAAAAGACCCCCTTTTTTAAAAAATTCCAACTCTTGGAACCCATGTTCCCCATTTACCTGGATCAGAAATAGAGTCAATTACATTTGCGTGTCATTTGTACTCGATTCAATAAAGATATGATTCATGCATAAAAGTAAAAAAAAGGAAAAAGAAAGAAATTCCAGCTAACATTAGACTTTAGCCCATTCAAAAAAATCTTTATTCTATTCTAACATAATGAATATGCTCTGGGACGGAAGGATTCGAACCTTCGAATGCCGGGACCAAAACCCGTTGCCTTACCACTTGGCCACGCCCCATTTCGATTTCTATTCGATACTACTTTCGATACTACTAAATAAAGTATAATTATAAAGTATAATTAATTAGTATATAATTATATAATTAATTATAATTAGTAATTACTATTTAATATTTAAATATTTTTTTGAAATATTTTTTCATTTAAAATTTTAATTAATTAAAATTTTAATTAATATAAATTAATATAATATTCGTTATTTGTCAACTCCAATCTAATTAATTCTATAGATATTTAGATTATTACTAATTACTAGGATTTTTTTGAATATAGAATTAAACTTAATTTATTGATCATTAGATATAATTCAATTAAGATATTGTATGAAAGTATGATTTCCTCTATTCTCTTTTGAGAATTGGAGGTTTTGATTAGGTGAGTTCAAAAAAAAGAAGGATTTTTGTCTACCTAAATTTTCCCTTATATCATATCAATAACTCAATCAAAATGCAATTATCTCAAAGAGAAAAAGGGCGTTCGAAAATACTTAATTGAATTATATCTAATGATCAATAAATTAAGTTTAATTCTATATTCAAAAAATCCTAGTAATTAGTAATAATCTAAATATCTATAATTAATTAGATTGGAGTTGACAAATAACGAATATTATATTAATTTATATTAATTAAAATTTTAATTAATTAAAATTTTAAATGAAAAATATTTCAAAAAATATTTAAATATTAAATAGTAATTACTAATTATAATTAATTATATAATTATATACTAATTAATTATACTTTATAATTATACTTAATTTAGTAGTATCGAAAGTAGTATCGAATAGAAATCGAAATGGGCGAGGCCAAATGGTAAGCAACGGGTTTGCTCTGGTCCCGGCTTCGAAGGTGGATCGAATCCTTCCGGCAGCATATTCATTATGTTAGAATAGAATAAAGATTTTTTGAATGGGCTAAAGTCTAATGTTAGCTGGAATTTCTTTCTTTTCTTTTTCTTTTTTATCTTTTATGCATGAATCATATCTTTATTGAATCGGTACAAATGACACGCAAATGTAATTGACTCTATTTCTGATCCGGGTAAATGGGGAACATGGGTTCCAAAGTTGGAATGTTTAAAGGGGTCTTTTCACCCTATGCCCAATCCCATCTTGTTTCGGGAAGTTAGTTATTTAGAAAAGCATTCCGTCCCATAATTTTTTTCTATTTTATCAATATTTGGATTTTCAAGGATCCTATCTATTATTTCTTATCCTAGAAACCAAAATTTTTAGGAATTTTTATATAGATTTCTTAATTCTAACTATTTTGGTACTAATCAAATTCAGTCAAAGTCAATAGGATTAATTCTCCTAAGGGGTTAGGCTAAAATAAAAAAGGAGCAACTAATTTGTTAATTTGGACTTGTTGGAATTTGTACCTAGCCGTCCGCATCCCCGATCATAATTCCCCTTTTTTCTCTTATGTCCCATTAGTCCTGTAGTACCCCGGGGGCGATGCATTAACCGAAGATATTCAAATTTCTGCGTCTGCCTGAATTGCATTAACAAAAAAATTATATATGTTATATATGTAATTATATATCCATCCGATGTATTTTCTTTGAATAAGTATTTCGTGTTTGGCCCTAATAAATAATTGTAAATTTACGTAACACTTAAGGGGTGTTTTATATCTTTTATTATCTTTTATTCACTTTCTATTCTATTATGTATGGCAAGATTGGATTAGCGAAATCTTGCTGAACTCCCGCCAAACAAAATAACATAAAAAATGAGGAAATGTTTAACGTATATGTATCCTTCTATTCTATTTTTTTCTTTTTTGTGAAAAGGTTTTTGATCCCCCGATTTGAAATTTTTAAATAAAAATAGAAAATATTTACCCCTAACCTTTAATCTATTAATCTATTATTAAATAGAAATTCTTTAAATTAAGAGGACTTGCTAAAACTTATTCAGAAAACTCTTTACCGATTTATAGCTATATTCTTTATATACCGATCTATAACTATATATAAAATCTCTATTGTATTTATAGAACAATTTATAGAACAAAGGGATATAGATTACGATGTCTACAAACCAATGACTATTCATGATTCCATGATTGAATCAATTCCATACTGGGTCCAAATTACAAATTAGAAGAATGTTATGGTAAAACTTCGTTTGAAACGATGTGGTAGAAAGCAACGTGCGACGAAGGACATGATCCATTGTGGATTCTTTCTTATATCCACCATTTTCATTTGTATAGCAATGAAGGTGCTCTTGGCTTCGACATCCGTTGGTAACCTAAATAGTCCGTGATGGAGCTCGGTAGAAAGTATTAATTCATTTCTCGGGACAAGAATCTAGGGTTAGTGCAAATCAACAATTGGAGCAGCTTCGTGAATATATCTTCGATTTCGATATAGAAATGGAAGGGATCCTATTCGAACAAGTTTCCAATTCAAAAGGAAAATTTGTTGGAATTAATCAAACCGTTTCGATCAAAGAAGGAATTTAGTGTCCGTAGGATTCTTTGATAGAAGGAGAAAAAAAAAAAGGGGTATGTTGCTACCATTTTGAAAGGATTAAGAAGCACCGAAGTAATGCCTAAACCCAAGGATTTAAAACAAAGATAAAGGATCCCAGAACAAGGAAACACCGTTTTAATCGTCTCACTAACTGGGCCAGACTTAAGAATCCAAATATATTTTAACCGAGACAAACACAAAAGGGGGTAAAGACTACTCAATAAACGAAAGATTCTCTTTTGAATTATTTGAGAGTTATCCAACTTGAGTTATGAGTAAGAATGGTTTTTTTTTTTCTTTTTTAGGAAAGAAGAAGAAAAAACAGACTTAAACCCCAGTCTAATTAATTTGATGATTTTATAGAACCTTTTTTCATTTATGGAATTTATTCGAATTCCATACCATAGATAAAACTTCAAATCCAATTCTTTTTTTCTCGAGCCGTACGAGGAGAAAACTTCCTATACGTTTCTAGGGGAGGTGTATTGTTCATCTACATCTATCTCAATGAGTCGTCTATCGAATCGTTGCAATTGATGTTCGATCTCGGAGAAGGAAAAGATCTTCAGAAAGTAGGTTTTTATGATCCGATAAAGAATCAAACTTATTTAAACGTTCCTGCTCTTCTCTATTTCCTTGAAAAAGGGGCTCAACCTACAGGAACTGTTCAGGATATTTTAAAAAGGGTGGGGATTTTTAAGGAACTTTATCCTAATCAAACGAAATTCAATTAAGGAAATACAAGAAAGGGGGGCATTTTTTTGTATATAACTTTGGATAACCTTTCTCTACTCTTTTTATTACCCCCTCTTTTTCCTTTTCCTTTCTATTCGTATCTATTTATCATTGTTTTCTTCGAATCCTGTGTTCTATAACGACAAAACCTTATTTCCTTGATCCTAGCAAATTTAGACATTCTCGACAACTTGAAACTTGATGGTTTTCATTTTTTTCAATTTACTAACAAACAGAAAAAAAAGAAATTCAATTGAATTTCTTTTTTTTCTATTCTTTCGTAACATTTATATTGACAACAGTGTATTGAACAAATATAATCCATCATGATAAGTGAAGTTAGATCTAGTTATTTGGTTTTGTTTGGTTTTTACTTTACTTGGACAGGTTCTTCCGTACGCACGCAGCTTTTTGGTTGATTGAAAAAAGGGGATAACAAAAGGATCCGCTCATAAATTTTGAATCTCTATTTTCATTTTTTTTCTTTTTTGTTTTCCTTTAGCTAAATCGAAATTTATCCGAGAATTTCTTATATTTTCAGTGTTAATGTAAGGAAAGACAAAGCAACGAGCTTCCGTTCTGAATTTGAATTTTTTTCCTGATCTAATTAGACGTTAAAAAAATATTAGTGCCGATCCAGAAGGGTTATGGGGGATTCTCCATTTTTTCAATGAATCCCTAACTATTTTAATTCTCCTTTATGAAAGGAAATTGTGTGTAAAAGGAACAGTATATTGATAAATTAAGTTTTTCCGGGAAATCAAAGAGCGATTAGGTTGAAAAAATAAAAGATTTTAAAGGCTTTTCTTCTTTTCTTATCCTAGAATCTTATCCAAAAATGGAAAAAAGAAGAAATAGAGAATCTGTTGATAAGTTTACCCGTTTCCGAGGTATCTGGTGTACTAGACTACCCTGTTTTGACTCTATCGCACTGTGTATCATTTGCTAATCCCACAAACCGTCTAGCTTGGATTCAAATCGAATTTCAAATGGAAGAAATCCAAGATATTTCCAACTTGATGGATCTCAACAACCCAACTTTCTATAT
>JAHSUH010001834.1:0-11914 GCA_025388415.1 Cynanchum wilfordii
AATGTCGTAGCTGGAGCGGGGTCGGTTAAATCGTCTGCAGGTACATAAACTGCTTGAATAGAAGTTATGGACCCCTCTTTGGTAGAAGTAATTCTTTCTTGTAAAGAACCCATTTCGGTACCCAAGGTAGGCTGATAGCCCACAGCGGAAGGCATTCTGCCCAATAAGGCCGAGACTTCAGATCCTGCTTGAACGAAACGGAAAATATTGTCGATAAATAAAAGTACGTCTTGTTCATTAACATCTCGGAAATATTCCGCCATAGTTAGGGCAGTCAAGCCAAC
This sequence comes from Cynanchum wilfordii, assembly GCA_025388415.1. Classification (NCBI taxonomy): domain Eukaryota; kingdom Viridiplantae; phylum Streptophyta; class Magnoliopsida; order Gentianales; family Apocynaceae; genus Cynanchum; species Cynanchum wilfordii. Next base: position 285 of record JAHSUH010001834.1, read on the forward strand.
TCTCATACGAGCTCCCGGAGGTTCATTCATCTGGCCGTAAACCAGAGCCACTTTTGATTCTGCAATATTTTCTTCATTAATAACTCCTGATTCCTTCATTTCCATGTAAAGATCATTTCCTTCACGAGTACGTTCACCTACCCCGCCAAATACGGATACGCCCCCATGAGCTTTGGCAATATTGTTAATCAATTCCATAATGAGTACTGTTTTACCCACACCAGCTCCTCCGAAGAGTCCTATTTTTCCTCCCCGTCGATAAGGGGCTAAAAGATCTACTACTTTAATTCCCGTTTCAAAAATAGATAATTTTGTATCTAATTGTATAAAGGCGGGCGCAGATCTATGAATAGGAGATGTTGTACGAGCATCTACAGGCCCTAAATTATCAACAGGCTCTCCAAGCACGTTGAAAATTCGTCCCAGAGTCGCCCCACCTACCGGAACGCTTAGAGGAGCTCCCGTGTCAATCACTTCCATTCCTCTCATTAGACCATCCGTAGCACTCATAGCTACAGCTCGAACTCGATTATTCCCTAATAATTGCTGTACCTCACAAGTCACGTTAATTGGTTGACCAAGGGTATCTCGACCTTTAACTACCAGGGCGTTATAAATATTAGGCATATTACCCGGCGCAAAGGCTACATCTAGTACCGGGCCGATGATTTGGACGATACGCCCCAGGTTGGTTTTTTCAAGCGTGGAAACCCCAGAACCAGAAGTAGTAGGATTTTTTCTCATAATAATAAAGAAAATATGTCAAATTTTGTTGCGAAAATTCTCGAATTCAAAACAAATATCCGATAGCACGTGAATCGGTTAATTCAATAAGAAATGGGAATTAGGGCTCCATTTGGTTGGTACCATTCAATCGAATCCAATTCACTCCTTTCCTTATTCAAAGAGTCGATTTTTAAATATTTTTTACAATATCAAGTGGATGAATAAGAATCTTGAGAAAGTCTTTCATTTGTCTATAATGATAGACAATCCCATTTATATTATATGGGATTCGGACCTGAACTCTATTTCCATTACGATTCATTATTTCTAGTCCATTGGCTTTTTTTTGTATTTCGGCATATCGATTTACACCTATCCTATTTATTTTTTTTTTTCGTTTTATACCTTTTCATAGACGAATTCCGTACATTTCCACATCTAGGATTTACATATACAACATATACCGCTCTCAAGGAGGAATTTCTTATTAGTTAGTTCTTTCTATTCCAAAGGGGAAAAATTGGGTTGCGATATATATATGAAAGAGTATACAATAATGATGTATTTGGCAAATCGCATGGTCTAATAATCAAATATTCAGATTAGTTGATAATATTAGTTGGGAATTTTGTGAAAGATTTCTATGTCTATGAAAGGGTTCATTAACAGCTAATTCGTGTCGAGTAGACCTTGGTGTTGTGAGAATTCTTAATTCATGAGTTGTAGGGAGGGATTTATGTCACCACAAACAGAGACTAAAGCAAGTGTTGGATTCAAAGCCGGCGTTAAAGAGTACAAATTGACTTATTATACTCCTGAATACGAAACAAAAGATACTGATATCTTGGCAGCATTCCGAGTAACTCCTCAACCCGGAGTTCCACCTGAAGAAGCAGGGGCCGCGGTAGCTGCCGAATCTTCTACTGGTACATGGACAACTGTTTGGACCGATGGACTTACCAGCCTTGATCGTTACAAAGGGCGATGCTACCACATCGAGGCCGTTCCTGGAGAAGAAGATCAATATATTGCTTATGTAGCTTACCCTTTAGACCTTTTTGAAGAAGGTTCTGTTACTAACATGCTTACTTCCATTGTAGGTAATGTATTTGGGTTCAAAGCCTTGCGCGCTCTACGTCTGGAAGATTTGCGAATCCCTCCGGCTTATATTAAAACCTTCCAAGGCCCGCCGCATGGCATCCAGGTTGAGAGAGATAAATTGAACAAATATGGTCGTCCCCTGTTGGGATGTACTATTAAACCAAAATTGGGGTTATCAGCTAAAAACTATGGTAGGGCGGTTTATGAATGTCTTCGTGGTGGACTTGATTTTACCAAAGATGATGAAAACGTGAACTCCCAACCGTTTATGCGTTGGAGAGATCGTTTCTTGTTTTGTGCCGAAGCTATTTTTTAAATCACAGGCTGAAACCGGCGAAATCAAAGGGCATTACTTGAATGCTACTGCAGGTACATGCGAAGAAATGTACAAAAGAGCTATATTTGCTAGAGAATTGGGAGTTCCTATCGTAATGCATGATTACTTAACAGGGGGATTCACTGCAAATACGAGCTTGGCTCATTATTGCCGAGATAATGGCCTACTTCTTCACATCCACCGTGCAATGCACGCAGTTATTGATAGACAGAAGAATCATGGCATGCACTTCCGCGTACTAGCTAAAGCGTTACGTATGTCTGGTGGAGATCATATTCACGCGGGTACCGTAGTAGGTAAACTTGAAGGGGAAAGAGACATCACTTTGGGCTTTGTTGATTTACTGCGTGATGATTTTATTGAAAAAGATCGAAGTCGCGGTATTTATTTTACTCAAGATTGGGTCTCTCTACCAGGTGTTCTGCCGGTGGCTTCAGGGGGTATTCACGTTTGGCATATGCCCGCTCTGACCGAGATCTTTGGGGATGATTCTGTACTGCAGTTTGGTGGAGGAACTATAGGACACCCTTGGGGTAATGCGCCAGGTGCCGTAGCGAATCGAGTAGCTCTAGAAGCATGTGTACAAGCTCGTAATGAAGGGCGCGATCTTGCTGTTGAGGGTAATGAAATTATCCGTGAGGCTAGCAAATGGAGTCCTGAACTGGCGGCTGCTTGTGAGGTATGGAAGGAGATCAGATTTAATTTTAAAGCAGTGGATACTTTGTAATTACTTTTTGTTATCTTAGTTGAATTGCAATTAAACTCGGCCCAATCTTTTCCTAAAAGGATTGAGCCGAATACAAAATTCTTTTTTTTTTTTTTTTAATAATTTTAATAATTTAATAATATATTTTATATTTAATAATAAATTTTAATAATTTTAATATTTTAATATTAATACATACTTATCTAGATATAGTCTAGATATAGAAGATTTGAAATAAAAATCTAAGGCTCAAATCTTTCTATTGTTGTCTTGAATCCACAATTAATCTACAGATCTTTGGGATTGGTCTATTCTTTTATATCCTGAAGTTTTCCTGAATCAAGCCAAGTATCACAATTCTTTATACCCATCCTGTATATTGTCCTTTTCTTTCCATATTGGTGGAATAGAACCTGAAATTATTACGTTATTAGGCGAAATTTGACGAAAAAAATGATTTCTAAAAGATTTTTTTTTTTTTCGATGCGAATTTGATACGACATAAGAAAAAGCGCTCTTTATCATTGTATTTATAATGACAAGAGATTCCCTCATATCATATTCATATATAGTGTATAGTAGTGTATAGTGAAGTATTACTCCGGATTTCCAAAAAAGATAATTTTTTTTTCAATACTCACACCTATTACCTTTTTCTTATTTTTATTATTAGTTAATAAACAATGCTAGCGATTGGGTTTCTATGTTTAGTCTAATAGGAAAGAAGATATTCAAATAAAGAATTTTTGATCGAATGACTATTCATCTATTATAGTTTCATACAAATAGGGGGCAAGAAAACTCTATGGAAAGGTGGTGGTTTAATTCGATGTTGTTTAAGAAGGAGTTAGAGCGCTGGTGCGGGCTAAATAAATCAATGGACAGTCTTGGTCCTATTGAAAATACCGGTGAAATTGAAGATTCGAATAGAAAAGATACAACTAAAAATATTCAGAGTTGTGGGGGTCGTGACGGTTCTAGTTACAGTAATGTTGATCGTTTATTCGGCGCCAAAGACACTCGGAATTTAGTCTCCACTCCAACTTTTTTGGTTAAGGATAGAAATGGAGACAGTTATTTGATATATTTTGATAGTGAAAATCAAATTTTTGAGATTGACAACAATCATTTGTTTCTGAGTGAACTAGAAAGTTGTTTTTGGGATTCTAGTTATCTGCATAATAAATCTACGAGTGAAGATACCTGCTCTAATAACGATACTCAATCTAGTTGGAATAATCATATTAATAGGTGCATTGAGAGTTATCTTCAGTCTCAAATCTCTATCGCTACTTCCATGGTAAGTGATATCGATAATTGCAGTGATAGTTACATTTATAGGTACATTTGTGGTGAAAGTAGAAATAATGGCGAAACGGAGGGTTCGGCGGGTATACGAACCCACGCGCAAGATAGTGATTTAACTCTAGAAGATAGTTTTAATGATATCGAAGATGGTTTTAATGATAGAGAAGATAGTTTTAGCGAAGATAGTTTTAGCGAAGATGATTTTAATGATATCGAAGATAGTTTTAGCGAAGATGATTTTAATGATATCGAAGATAGTTTTAGCGAAGATGATTTTAATGATTTCGAAGATAGTTTTAGCGAAGATGATTTTAATGATTTCGAAGATAGTTTTAGCGAAGATGATTTTAATGATTTCGAAGATAGTTTTAATGATATCGAGGCGCAAGATAGTGAGTTAATTCTAGAAGATAGTTTTAATGATATCGAAGATAGTTCTAATGATATCGAAGATAGGTCTAATGATATCGAAGATAGTTCTAATGATATTGAAGATAGTTCTAATGATATCGAAGATAGTTCTAATGATATCGAAGATAGGTCTAATGATATCGAAGATAGTTCTAATGATATTGAAGATAGTTCTAATGATATCGAAGATAGTTCTAATGATATCGAAGATAGGTCTAATGATATCGAAGATAGTTCTAATGATATTGAAGATAGTTCTAATGATATCGAAGATAGTTCTAATGATATTGAAGATAGTTCTAATGATATCGATGCGCAAGATAGTGATTTAACTCTAGAAGATAGTTTTATCGAAGATAGTTCTAATGATATTGAAGATAGGTCTAATGATATCGAAGATAGTTCACTATATTGCGCATCGATATGGTAGAACTATCTTCGATATCATTAGACTATCTTCGATATCATGATATCTTCAATATCATTAAGAACTATCTTCGATATCATTAGACTATCTTCGATATCATTAGAACTATCTTCGATATCATTAGAACTATCTTCGATATCATTAGACTATCTTAGACTATCTTCGATATCTTATCTTCGAACATCATTAGAACTATCTTCAATATCATTAGAACTATCTTCGATATCTTAGCTCTTCGATATCATTAGAACTATCTTCGATATCATTAAAACTATCTTCTAAAATTAACTCACTATCTTGCGCCTCGATATCATTAAAACTATCTTCCGAAATCATTAAAATCATCTTCGCTAAAACTATCTTCGAAATCATTAAAATCATCTTCGCTAAAACTATCTTCGAAATCATTAAAATCATCTTCGCTAAACTATCTTCGATATCATTAAAATCATCTTCGCTAAAACTATCTTCGATATCATTAAAATCATCTTCGCTAAAACTATCTTCGCAAAACTATCTTCTCTATCATTAAAACCATCTTCGATATCATTAAAACTATCTTCTGGAGTTAAATCACTATCTTGCGCGTGGGTTCGTATACCCGCCGAACCCTCCGTTTCGCCATTATTTCTACTTTCACCACAAATGTACCTATAACTGTAACTATATATCGATATCATTACCTATAGCGATAGATTTGAGACTGAAGATAACTCTCAATGCACCTATTAATATGATTATTCCAACTAGATCGGTATCGTTATGCTCCGTAGGCAGGTATCTTCACTCGTAGATTTATTATGCAGATAACTAGAATCCCCAAAAACAATTTCTAGTTCACTCAAAACAAATGATTGTTGTCAATCTCAAAGATTTGATTTTCACTATCAAAATATATCAAATAACTGTCTCCATTTCTATCCTTAACCAAAAAAGTCGGAGTGGAGACTAAATTCCGAGTGTCTTTGGCGCCGAATAAACGGTCAACATTACTGTAACTAGAACCGTCACGACCCCCACAACTCGAATATTTTAGTTGTATCTTTTCTATTCGAATCTTCAATTTCACCGGTATTTTCAATAGGACCAAGACTGTCCATTGATTTATTTAGCCCGCACCGCGCTCTAACTCCTTCTTAAACAACATCGAAATAAACACCGCCTTTCCTCCAGAGTTTTCTTGCCCCCTATTTGTATGAAACTATAATAGATGAATAGTCATTCGATCAAAAATTCTTTATTTGAATATCTTCTTTCCTATTAGACTAAACATAGAAACCCAATCGCAGCATTGTTTATTAACTAATAATAAAAATAAGAAAAGGTAATAGGTGTGAGTATTGAAAAAAAATTATCTTTTTTGGAAATCCGGGTAATACTTCACTATACACTACTATACACTATATATGAATATGATATGAGGAATCTCTTGTCATTATAAATACAATGATAAAGAGCGCTTTTTCTTATGTCGTATCAAATTCGCATCGAAACAAAAAAATCTTTTAGAAAATCATTTTTTTCGTCAAATTTCGCCTAATAACGTAATAATTTCGGGTTCTATTCCACCAATATGGAAAGAAAAGGACAATACACGGGATGGGTATAAAGATTGTGATACTTGGCTGATTCAGGAAAACTTCGGGATATAAAAGAATAGACCAATCCCAAAGATCTGTAGATTAATTGTGGATTCAAGACAACAATAGAAAGATTTGAGCCTTAGATTTTTTTTTCAAATCTTCTATATCTAGACTATATCTAGATAAGTATGTATTAATATTAAAATATTAAAGTTATTAAAATTTATTATTAAATATAAAATATATTATTAAATTATTAAAATTATTAAAAAAAAAATAAAGAATCTTTGTATTCGGCTCAATCCTTTGAGAAAGATCGGGCCGAGTTAATTGCAATTCAACTAAGATAACAAAAAAGTAATTACAAAGTATCCACTGCTTTAAAATCAAATCTGATCTCCTTCCATACCTCACAAGCAGCCGCCAGTTCAGGACTCCATTTGCTAGCCTCACGGATAATTTCATTACCCTCAACAGCAAGATCGCGCCCTTCATTACGAGCTTGTACACATGCTTCTAGAGCTACTCGATTCGCTACGGCACCTGGCGCATTACCCCAAGGGTGTCCTATAGTTCCTCCACCAAACTGCAGTACAGAATCATCCCCAAAGATCTCGGTCAGAGCGGGCATATGCCAAACGTGAATACCCCTGAAGCCACCGGCAGAACACCTGGTAGAGAGACCCAATCTTGAGTAAAATAAATACCGCGACTTCGATCTTTTTCAATAAAATCATCACGCAGTAAATCAACAAAGCCCAAAGTGATGTCTCTTTCCCTTCAAGTTTACCTACTACGGGTACCCGCGTGAATATGATCTCCACCAGACATACGTAACGCTTTAGCTAGTACGCGGAAGTGCATGCCATGATTCTTCTGTCTATCAATAACTGCGTGCATTGCACGGTGGATGTGAAGAAGTAGGCCATTATCTCGGCAATAATGAGCCAAGCTCGTATTTGCAGTGAATCCCCTGTTAAGTAATCATGCATTACGATAGGAACTCCCAATTCTCTAGCAAATATAGCTCTTTTGTACATTTCTTCGCATGTACCTGCAGTAGCATTCAAGTAATGCCCTTTGATTTCGCCGGTTTCAGCCTGTGATTTAAAAAATAGCTTCGGCACAAAAACAAGAAACGATCTCTCCAACGCATAAACGGTTGGGAGTTCACGTTTTCATCATCTTTGGTAAAATCAAGTCCACCACGAGACATTCATAAACCGCCCTACCATAGTTTTCAGCTGATAACCCCAATTTTGGTTTAATAGTACATCCCAACAGGGACGACCATATTTGTTCAATTTATCTCTCTCAACCTGGATGCCATGCGGCAGGCCTGAAGTTTTAATAAGCCGGAGGGTTCGCAAATCTTCCCGGTAGAACACTTGCTTTAGTCTCTGTTTGTGTGACATAAATCCTCCCTACAACTCATGAATTAAGAATTCTCACAACACCAAGGTCTACTCGACACGAATTAGCTGTTAATGAACCCTTTCATAGACATAGAAATCTTTCACAAAATTCCCAACTAATATTATCAACTAATCTGAATATTTGATTATTAGACCATGCGATTTGCCAAATACATCATTATTGTATACTCTTTCATATATATATCGCAACCCAATTTTTCCCCTTTGGAATAGAAAGAACTAACTAATAAGAAATTCCTCCTTGAGAGCGGTATATGTTGTATATGTAAATCCTAGATGTGGGAAATGTACGGAATTCGTCTATGAAAAAGGTATAAAAGCAAAAAAAATAAATAGGATAGGTGTAAATCGATATGCCGAAATACAAAAAAAAAGCCAATGGACTAGAAATAATGAATCGTAATGGAAATAGAGTTCGGGTCCGAATCCCCATATAATATAAATGGGATTGTCTATCATTATAGACAAATGAAAGACTTTCTCAAGATTCTTATTCATCCACTTGATATTGTAAAAAAATATTTAAAAATCGACTCTTTGAATAAGGAAAGGAGTGAATTGGATTCGATTGAATGGTACCAACCAAATGGAGCCCTAATTCCCATTTCTTATTGAATTAACCGATTCACGTGCTATCGGATATTTGTTTTTGAATTCGAGAATTTTCGCAACAAAATTTGACATATTTTCTTTATTATTATGAGAAAAAATCCTACTACTTCTGGTTCTGGGGTTTCCACGCTTGAAAAAAAAACCAACCTGGGGCGTATCGTCCAAATCATCGGCCCGGTACTAGATGTAGCCTTTGCGCCGGGTAATATGCCTAATATTTATAACGCCCTGGTAGTTAAGGTCGAGATACCCTTGGTCAACCAATTAACGTGACTTGTAAGGTACAGCAATTATTAGGGAATAATCGAGTTCGAGCTGTAGCTATGAGTGCTACGGATGGTCTAATGGAGGAATGGAAGTGATTGACACGGGAGCTCCTCTAAGCGTTCCGGTAGGTGGGGCGACTCTGGGACGAATTTTCAACGTGCTTGGAGAGCCTGTTGATAATTTAGGGCCTGTAGATGCTCGTACAACATCTCCTATTCATAGATCTGCGCCCGCCTTTATGCAATTAGATACAAAATTATCTATTTTTGAAACGGGAATTAAAGTAGTAGATCTTTTAGCCCCTTATCGACGGGGAAGAAAAATGGGACTCTTCGGAGGAGCTGTGGGTAAAACAGTACTCATTATGGAATTGATTAACAATATTGCCAAAAGCTCAAGGGGGGCGTATCCGTATTCGGCGGGGTAGGTGAACGTACTCGTGAAGGAAATGATCTTTACATGGAAATGAAGGAATCAGGAGTTATTAATGAAGAAAATATTGCAGAATCAAAAGTGCTCTGGTTTACGGCCAGATGAATGAACCTCCGGGAGCTCGTATGAGAGTTGGCTTGACTGCCCTAACACTATGGCGGAATATTTCCGAGATGTTAATGAACAAGACGTACTTTTATTTATCGACAATATTTTCCGTTTCGTTCAAGCAGGATCTGAAGTCTCCGGCCTTATTGGGCAGAATGCCTTCCGCTGTGGGCTATCAGCCTACCTTGGGTACCGAAATGGGTTCTTTACAAGAAAGAATTACTTCTACCAAAGAGGGGTCCATAACTTCTATTCAAGCAGTTTATGTACCTGCAGACGATTTAACCGACCCCGCTCCAGCTACGACATTTGCACATTTAGATGCTACTACCGTACTATCAAGAGGATTAGCTGCCAAAGGTATCTATCCGGCAGTAGACCCTTTAGATTCAACATCAACCATGCTTCAACCTGGGATCGTTGGTGAGGAACATTATGAAACTGCGCAAAGAGTTAAGCCAAACTTTACAACGTTACAAAGAACTTCAGGATATTATAGCTATCCTTGGGTTAGACGAATTATCCGAAGAAGATCGTTTAACCGTAGCGCGGGCGCGAAAAATTGAGCGTTTCTTATCACAACCCTTTTTCGTAGCAGAAGTATTTACCGGTTCTCCAGGGAAATATGTTGGTCTAGCAGAAACAATTAGAGGATTTCAATTGATCCTTTCCGGAGAATTAGATGGTCTTCCTGAACAGGCCTTTTTTATTTGGTAGGTAATATCGATGAAGCTGCCGCAAAGGCTATGAACTTAGAAATGGAGAAGAAATGACCTTACATCTTTGTGTACTAACCCCTAATCGAATTGTTTGGGATTCCCAAGTAAAAGAAATTATATTATCTACTAATAATGGTCAAATTGGCGTATTACCCGACCACGCCCCTATTGCCACAGCTGTAGATATAGGTATTTTGAAAATACGCCTTAACGGCCAATGGTTAAGGATGGCCCTGATGGGCGCTGTTTTTGCTAGAATAGGCAATAATGAGATCACTGTTTTAGTAAATGATGCAGAGAAGGGTAGTGACATTGATCCACAAGAAGCCCGGCAAACTCTTGAAATCGCGGAAGCTAATTTGAGAAAAGCGGAAGGAAAGAGACAAACAATTGAGGCAAATTTAGCTCTGCGGAGAGCTAGGACGCGGGTCGAGGCTATCAATGCGGTTTGATTTCATAACATAACTAGTTGGTACGTTCACATAATCTAAAGAAGTTCTGTTTCGAACCCTATTTTTTTAGTTGATTGGATTCTGTCGAGTGAATAGAATCAAATACAATTAAGCAAAATCCAATTAAAAAAAAATGAAATAGCAAAACAAAATCATTAAAATAAAAAAGGGGGATCAAAAACTTATTAGATACTAGAGTCGATGGTATCTAATAAGTTCTACCTACTATTGGATTTGAACCAATGACTCTCGCCGTATGAAAGCAATACTCTAACCGCTGAGTTAAGTAGGTCATTTATCATCCCAAAGAGAACCAAACGGTACTCACCCCCGTGGATGGATTATAAATATCATATTACTTATAAGCAATACTAATCTTAAGCAATATTAATTTAAGCAATATCACTCAAACAGATCAAACATTTATGATGTTGAGTTATCTTGACAAGAAATTATCTACAGGATAAAATATGTATCACAAGCAATAAGGGCTATAGCTCAGTTGGTAGAGCAACTCGTTTACACGCGCGCCAATGTTTTTCAGGGGAATCCATCATACAATCCAATCACAATTTTTGTGATCTTAATCCATGCCTTACCCCATACCTTTGGGGAACAATAGCCTGGCAAAGTGTTCGGTCCGATTGAGGTGCCTATTTAGGCACCAAATAGACCCTATCATGGATTTGATATATTGATAAGGTGAATATCCAGTCTATTCAACGCTAGGCATAATGAGTCTAAGGACCTCAACAAATCTCTTTTCATCCTATGAACTTTAAGGTGTATGAAGTTTCATAATTTCAGTTTGTAATCAGAACGATAGAGACTTCATTTAACTTAGGTTGATCTAGGCCAGAAGCAGACCTACGTCAAGATAACCCTACCCTTGAAAAACACTTTGGTAGTGCTCTTGGATCAGAATCCCAAATAATGAATCAGAGCACACGGAGCCATCTACTTATCCTTTATATATCAAGAAAAAAATATGGCAGACTAGCGGAT
>JAHSUH010001836.1:0-41842 GCA_025388415.1 Cynanchum wilfordii
ATTTAAGTATGATGCTATAAAATGACGAAACTTCACATTGAAACTTATTTTAAAAAACTTGAAGATTTTTCAATCAAAATATTTAACAAGGTAAGTTGCTTTTGGGCACAGTATTCTTGAGAAGAATCAATTGTTAAATCTTAGATGCTAATCATTGAATTTAATCGCTTGTATTTCTTGAAAAAAATCCCAGGTCATATTTGATCTTAGTCATCTTTCATATGAACAATTTGAATTTTTTGTGGTTATAATAGATGCATTCAAAAGATGTTCTCATGTATATTTCTTATTGACTTGCAAACTAAAGTTTGCAAGATTGCATGTTTAAATAGTAAGACTATGAGCAGTATACAAAAGCTCATGTCTACATCAAACCAACAAAATATTATAAATTATCCCTTTTGTAATTGGCTTTTTGCTAGGAGCAAAATATTTTCATCATAGAATTTCTACATGTGTGATATATATTCTTATAACTCCACCACAACATACATAGATGGGTTACCAAAAGAAGGTTGAGAATATTTAATGGGTTTTAATTTTCTTTGTATTTGTTAATGTAGTTGTAAAATAAAAACATGTGAACTTCGATTGTTAAAAATGGAAAAAATTGTTGCCGAAATGATTGCTTTATCCAATTAAAAATAAAATGAGAATTCAATAACCTAAACTCAATTATGTAAATGAAAAAAATATAAAGATTAAAATGACTAATTTTCTTTTATAATTTTTAGTCTAAAGTTTTTAGGGTTTATGCATTATGTCTATATTTTAAAGACAATAAATTTATATAAATAGATATACAAAAAATTTATAGAAATAACAATTTTTTGTTATTTATTGTTAAAGACTATACTTACATATAATTGCATATATATTTATATAATTATTAAGCTTGATTAAAACTCTTTATAATGTTTTATATATTTTTGTTGATGTTACGTATTGAAAATAATATAGTATTAATAAGCTATTCCAAGACAAATATTTCTCTTGAAATGGTAATAATATAATGTTTTAGTGTTAGGGTGTTATTTAGTCATTACTTATTTAATAATTCTCTTCACTTTATTATATTATTTATAATTAAATGTGTGCTTTTATTATATTTTATGTTTTTAGAGTCAATTTTGCTTCTTAATTTTAATAAGAGTTATAAAAGAGAATTTTGGAATAAATTAGCGAATTTACCAATCTCTCCCTTATTTATTTATATTCTTTATTTTATTTTAGAGAAGCGGACATAGTGGATGTTGTTTTGCGTTGGTGAATCTAGGAAGGGTTCAAGGAAGGTGAACTTCACGACCACGTCGGAGGATGTAATTTTGAAGGCTGGTATTGATCGGGTGATAGATATCATTATTGAGATAATTATGGGTAATTGGAGTCAAATTTGAATTGAAGATTCTTTGTTAGGGATTTTCCATTTTTTCTCCCATAATTTTGCCTGAGAAGGAGAAGAAGTAGTCTAGTCTTTTATTTATTTTAAATAGAGAGAAAAATAAGGAGAAATTAGTTGAGTTTTCAATTATTTTAAATAAGAGCCTTTCGGCTTCCAAAAAGAAAGAATAGGCACCTGGAAAATAGTTTTTAGAAATTATTTTTATTTTTTTAGACAAGGCTACTTCGAAGAATGAGCAGTTAAATCAATTGTTTGATTGAGGTTAATTGAAGTTTCGGTTCTTCAATATTTGTGAGATCTTTCTAAATTAATTGCTACCTGATTTTTTCTCTTATTTATATATTCTGGTATATTATTATTGTTACTTTGATTAGTTAATACCCAACTGCCTAGCTTGGTATTAACTTGTAATCGTAGTGATGCGTCAATCAAAACCTATCGTTTGAGCGTTTTGATATAAGTAGACATATGACATGATTTTATATGCTTTCATATTCAATTATGGTTATAGGAATATATGAACTAGTTTAAATAAACTCTCTTTGATGTTTATTAAGCTGGAATAATTGGTTGATTAAATCTTATGATCTTATTTTAAGATTGTCAATTGATTAGTAATAGTTAACGATTTCATCTTAACTATTTACAATTTATTAATCGATAGCCAAAATTGAGATTGTGTTTTATCAATGATCAAATTAAGTTCAATTATTCTTGAAAAATTACCTCGATTGAATATCCATTTTATTGAATTCTTTTAATTATTTATTCGAGTTATTCTTGCATTTTTATATTTTATTAGTTGAACAAATCCTTAAACCCCTATTTTATTTTATATACATTTAAATAATTAAATTTATACTCAATCTCGTTGATCGACCCTATTTGCCAGATACTACAATTTTTGTAGTTTTTAATAATAGGATATTATTTTTAGTGATTTAGACACACATCATTTAGTTATCAATTTTATTAAATGATTTTTTAAAAATATTTATAATTATATTGGCACAACAGTATAATTTGTTAATAATATTTTTAATTTTATTCAATGAGTTTTAATTTAAAATACATATATTAATTTATTTCAAGTATTAAAAAAATTACTATGTGCAACTTTTTTCTAATATATGAAATATTTATACATTATGATTTTTTTATTTTTTTGTTCTATTGTCTCACATCAAATGCATATATCTCCACTATTATTATTAGAGATAAAATATACATATAAATCTAGCCTTTTCTAATACACTTTTAAATTACAATTCTGAAGTTTATTATAACTTTAACATAAATTTACTAATGCTTGATTTTCTTGACTAATATATATATATATATATATATATATATATATATATATATATATATATATATATATAAAATCATGCAAATAGAGTTATATTGTGATGATATGCAAAGAAAGAAGGAAAACATTGATGATATGCAAATAGAGTTATATTGTGAATCTTGCTATGTTTATAAGAGCATAAAATGATAATGCCTCAAGAATCACTATTCGGACAAAAGTGACAAGATCAATCACTATTCTTATTTTTTTCTTTTTCCTTTGTTTTCAAACTATTAAACCTTGTGTTATATATGTAGTGTCGAAAATGCATTACATAACTTTAATTGTACAAAACCATTACATCTATTTCTAAATATCTCCATTTTGAAATAAATCAAAAGTAAATATCTACAAAGATTTTAAATCAAAGATTAAATATCTCAAATCAACTTATTTTTACACCTTTAAGATATTTAAATGAATGAACATATTATATGAGTAAAATAATATGTTGTTACTAGCGCTACTCCTTCTATGTTCAACCTTCTTCAAGACTACCCAATCCTTTTGTCCAGTTCATTTGTTTTTTTTTTTTTTTTATTTTTTTTGTGTCCTAAAAACTAGCCTTTTGGCTCAAGACTTCCATGACGACCCTTAAGCATCCGCACACTTGTTTATAATATATATTATATGAATCAATAACCTTTCTCAAAAGATCGGTTAGGATTTTACATTTCCTTCAAGCTTCCCGATAACTCGATTTTATATCGTGTTTTTATACATTAATTATGTTCAATTCGAGTTAATTATGGAGTTAATTGGATTTAATTGAATGGAAATTACAAAAATTATTTCCGTTTTCGATTTGAGAAGTTTCGGGGACCAAAATTGAAGAAATGAAGAAATCGGGGACTAAATTGCAATTTTTTTCTCAACATGGGCGTGTTGAAGACGCTCAACACGGGCGTGTTGGGTCTAAAGCGAGAATGACGTTTTTCAATGTCCCACATGGAAATTTTACCTCTTTTCACCTCTATTTCACTCCTATATATAGATGCACTCCCTCGGTTGTTGAAACACACCGGAATCACTCATAACATGAGCATTTTCGAGTTCCTAGCCAATAGGAATTTCGTGATAAGCTCTAGTCGAGATTCAATTTTCATTTTTCTTTCTTCTTGAGTGTAGGGTTGAGCCTCAACCATAAGGGATACCCTATAGTTTAGTTGAGGGGAGTGGTAGCTCAAGATCTTTAGAGCGGGATAAGGATCGGAGTACAAGTCTCGGCGATGTCCGGAGGATTAAGCCGATCCGTGGAAGCAGTGAGAGCAACACGACAACTTTCCGTTTCCTTTTCTTTTCGTTCTTGTATTACTTTTCCTTTATATGTTATGATTACGTGTCCTACGATTCTCTTTATTTAGATTGATTAATTAATGATTTTTACATATCAGGAAAGGATACGTTTTAATATACATTATGAATTGCTTATTGTTTCACGGTTTCGATTTCATTCTCGTATTGAGTTTATGCTGTGAAACTTAGGTTGATGCATGATACTACAATAGTTAATTAAATTGACGGTTTGTTAATGAGTCCCAACCATAGGAGATTTCTTGAGTGCGGATTAGGTCTAATAACTTGCGGCAACCATACCGAAGTTAGGCGGCCTAATAATCTCGATTTCATAAAAAATTCATGATCAAAATTTTAGAAATTTTATTATTTGGTAATCGTAGTATCTATCCTTGATGATTTGATTAGTGGAATTAGACTTCACTTTCCTAAGTATACGGTTTCCTAAATTGTTAATTTTAGAAATTATCTAGAATTAAATAATTAAGGTCATCTAGTTTTAGAAAATTCATTCTAAAACCATACTAGGAAAAACTCTAGAGATTATCTAGGTCGTTATAATAAAAAAAAAAAAAATTCATGCCTAATCTATCTTTGTTATTATCAAAAACTGAAATTTTTTACTTCATCGTGCGAGGATCCACTGAATTGAAACCGCAAGGGCTAACCAACCAATTTCTAATATGGATTCCTAAGATGAAGGTAAGAACTTCCATGATTATAATTGCACTCTAAATGAGAAGCGAAAGGAAGTTGCAACTGAATGCACTCAAGAGGTACAAAGGAGCTTTTGTTTATAAAATTGTTGATATTCTAGGTACCAATCCTAGCCTTTACTCTCATACATGTTCTATTGTTTTCTGGATAGCTGTTTTAGCTATATTATTTTCTTAACATGATAAGAGAGTTTAAGGGAGTTATAGATGATTTCCTATGATTGATATACGTTCATGCATTGTTTTTGAAATCTAGAATCTATATTTTAAAGATGCGTAAAAATGACTCATATGCTTAGACTGGAAAAGTTATTCCTTTTGTGTTCGATAAAGCATTTTTGCATGAATCTTATTAAAAGAAATTATTTCACTCTTGCTTGCATTATGACATCCCCCGATTGAAATTGGCTATATGATATGTGATGTTAGTAATTGTGCATTAGGGAGTTGTTTGAGGACAAGGAAATGCTATGAATTTCCGAATGATATGCTATTCTAGATGTTGTATATGCAGTTGATATATTTGATCTTGTCAGACACTATTATGTACCCGATCACCCTGCACTCGCTTGCTGAATTATAAAGCATTTTGTGTACATTGGATAGAATCCTAAAATTGAATGAATTTGATGAATATGAACTTTAAATGGAAAAATAGGATTTGGCATGATAGACGAGTTTAAAGGAATTTCAACTTGAGGATAAAATGTTATTATATTCACATTTGAAAATATTTTCGGGACGTTTTAAAGCTATTGGACAAACTCCTTCATTGTCAAACAAGTCTCACCATGGTAGCTTGTGAAATAATGGGCAAGGGTGAAACATCGGTCAATGTGAACAAGCGAGAAGTTGAAATTTTGCAAGGAATTGTTCTCGTGAATCAAACATACGGTCATACCGAGGAGGAAAGGCGGTCAACAATGACAATAAAGAAGCGCTTATAGGGAGGCAACTCTATTTTTTTTTTTTTTGTTTTTTATTTTGTTTTTCTTGTTCTTTTTTTTCTTTATTTGTCTTTCGTTTGTGTCCTATGTGGTTTTGGCGTAATTTATGTCTACCCTGTTTATTTAGAAACTGGATGCTCTAGAATAGGATTTTCACGTTTTATTTAGAACTGGATGTCTAGTTTAGGACTACTATGCTTACTTGAGTAGATTTTGGAAGTTCGCAGGTTCATATGTGCTAAATAATCATGGAATGATAGTACCTGGATGTTCCAACATAGGGATTATCCTTTTTTAATTAAATATATGTTGGATGTTCCAGATAAGTCATTGTTGTGTCAATTGATGTATTGAGTGGATAATGATTGTTCCAGTACAAATTTTACTGCATATAAATTGTTTGGAACACATTAGCTTTAAAAATGGTAGAATTGGATTGTGCATGTGCATTGCACAATCGTATTCATGGGGAACTGTGCAAACTTTGCTACTCATAGCTATTCATTACTCTATCCCTATTTATCTCTAAATTCACTCAACTCTCTTTTTCTATCCGTGTATACATATAGTGGCTACCTTGTGCCTATGACTCCTTGAAGAGAGTTCATCCTCCACCGATCGCTATCTTGATTTATTCATTTCAAGTAGATCGGAATGTAGCTACTTAATGCTACAACTCATTTCTGCGAAGATTATCATGGCAGAAGAATTGATTGGGAGACTCTTGCAATTCTTGAGTTGAATGCACAGATAAATTAATTGATGCATACTCTATAGCCGCATCTTTAATGCAGAAGTGCTACTTACGAGGTATTAGTATCTAAATCTTCCATACTTTTTTGAGCATCATAAAAGTCTATTTCTTTAAGGCTTGAGTCAGATATGATCATGATTTAAGTACCAAGAGGTTTAGAATTGTCAGCAAAATCTATTTGGACACGATATGTCATTTGTGTATCATTTTTGTTCATCTTAGAAGGTCAAAAGCTTTTGTTTCTCATATTGATCTTCCATTTATTGTTTGCATATTATGCATCCTTCAGCCAATAAAAAAAGAGAATATAAAATCAATTAATGACGTAGATATCAAATGAGTTATCACTTGTTTTAAGGCGTGTTCCCGTGGACATAATTAGAACATTTTCTTCGACCAGCTAAGTAATATGCTACTAACACTTGTGAACGTGTTTTGAAACATAGCTTCACTAGGGTTAAGGGATTTCTTAGTATAGATATTGCAAACACAACTCTTAGTATGACAAGCACATCTACTACACTGTATCCATCACTACCCTCTGGAACATGGACAGACATACAAGTTGGGGGTATAGTGATACCGTCAGAGGATGAGGCTCCACCCATATCGCAACCACCGCACCACCACATAATCGCCACATCATTTAGATCGATCTGAAAGAGCTGCCGCGAACCAACGGACACCTAGTTTTTCTCTTCTTTCCTTTTTCTGTTTTCGCTTTTTCTGGCTTTTGTTCTTTTTCGCTGTTTCTTCTTTGTTGGCGTTTTCTATTTTAGGATATTACTTAGTCTTGGGCATCTGATTATATCCGGCTTGCTTTATCGTGTTGCGGGATGTTTCCGATTAAGTGTGGGGTATTCGTTTTTCACCTACCTTCAACACTGAGAACAATGTTCATTTTATTTTTGGGGTAGGGGGTGAATTTTTGTGGGCTAAATTTTGTAAATTTTGCGAAATTTTTTGAATTTTCTCGAATTTTATGTTAATTTTAAACTTTTTGGGATATCTGATAAACTTTTGAAGTATGATTTACTCCGCCTATGATAAAAACTATTTGTTTGATTGTAAGAATCTTGAGGATTCAGTTTGATTTATTCATAGAAACTTGATGCTAGTCTAGTTGTAGGAAATCCCTGTTATCTTGAGCACATCTTTTTTGGCGAAATTGTTTAACTGATGGATCACTTTTGGACTTTTAGTTAATTAGTGTTAGACCACATGGATGTTGTGATAGCTGTTATGATGACTTGATAGAGGTTTGAGAAGCATGTCACTAGTTTATTTTTTTGTCATTTATCTTAATAAAGGTAGTTTGTAAGTGTTCTTTGCTACTCAGGAATCACTCCCTGAAGGGAATTGAATGCCTGGTGCCCTAAGGTCTTTGAGTGCACGGGAGCACCAGGAGTGAGACCTGCTACAAGGGTAGTTAAAGTTAACATGGTTAAGTAAACGCTTATACCCACTGCAAAGAAAAAAAAAATATATATGTTTGAAAAAAAAAGAGTATATATATATATAAAAGAGAGAGTAATAAGTGTGGCATTGTGACTTGATCCCTAGATGGTTAATTATAATTAATCAGTTGTGACGTCTAAGTGATCAACATACTATCTTTCTACTAGTTTGAAGGGAAGTCTATTGTTTGGATGATGAGTCAAATTAGAACACACACTACACCTAGGGAGATTCTATGATTGGATATGTGTTGAGTTAATATAAATATTTTGAATTATTTCTTCTCGATTCATGCATGATACATTTGATGAGGCATTACGAGTATTTCACTCTTTGATAAGCTTGCTAATTTGGAAATATATTTGAGAAGTTTGAATTCTTAAGTTTCCCTGAAACACTTTTCGAGCCTAATTGATGAACATGATTAGTTGAGTTATATGTGTTTTCTTGGACTATATTTAGTAGTTTGCTTGAGGACAAGCAAAAGACTAAGGTGTGGGGTATTTGATAACTCAATTTTATATCGTGTTTTTATACATTAATTATGTTCAATTCGAGTTAATTATAGAGTTAATTGGATTTAATTGGATTTAATTGAATGAAAATTACAAAAATTCCTTTTCTTTTTTGATTTCGGGCAATTTGGGACCGAAATTGAAGAAATGAAGAAATCGGGGACTAAATTTCAATTTTTTTTCTCAACATGGGCGTGTTGAAGAAGCTCAACACGGTCTTGGGGCGTGTGTTGAGACACGCGACACTGGCGTGTTGGAAGGCAGAACGACGCTTTTCAATGTCCCACATGGAAATTTTACTTCCTTTCACCTCTATTTCACTCCTATATATAGATGCACTCCCCCCATTTAAGTTGAAGCACACCGTAATCACTGGTATCAGGAGCATTTTCGAGTTCCTAGCCAATAGGAATTCCGTGGAAAAGCTCAATAAGTTTTTTAGTTTTCATTTCCTTTTCTTCTCGAGCGTAGGGTCGAGCTTCCACCATAAGGGATACCCTATAGTTTAGTTGAGGGGAGTGGATAGCTCAAGATCTTTAGAGCGGGATAAGGATCCGGAGTACAAGTCTCTACGAGGTCCTGGAGGATTAAACGAGTCCGTGGAAGCAGCGAGAGCAACACGAAGCAACTTTCTCTTTCCTTTTCTTTTCGTTCTTGTATTACTTTTCCTTTATATGTTATGATTTTGTGTCCTAAGATTCTCTTTATTTAGATTGATTAATTAATGATTTATACATTTCCGGAAAGGATACGTTTTAATATACATTATGAATTGCTTATTGTTTTACGCTTTCGATTTCATTCTCGTATTGAGTTTATGCTATGAAACTTTGGTTGATGCATGATACTACAATAGTTAATTAAATTGACGATTTGTTAATGAGTCCCAACCATAGGAGATTTAACGAATTGCTAGATTAGGTCTAATAACTTGCGGCAACCATCTCAAGTTAGGCAGCCTAATAATCTCGAGTTCATAATCAATGCAAACCTTAAGATTAATTTATTAAATTGACGTAATAACTAATCTACCAAGGTTTAGGATTACTTGCAACAACCGTATTGAGGTAATCACATTAGATAATTGGGTATGTGGTAGTAATATGATTCGAATTCATAATTACTTGTAGAATCGGATTGCAAAAGTGAACTTTCGAATATTGTTCAACTTAATTAAATCATACGAACTTCAGTAGAGATCTTAGTTAATTATCTTTCCATTCTTGTTTTTAAAGATTTTTTAAACAACATATACGAATTGAATGGACACATAGGACTAATTCCCCGAACCTTAAAGATTGTCCTAATTGGTAGAAACTAACCCGGTAGTCACCAAGCGTTCCAGGGGATACGATATTTATAAATTTAAAATTGTGGTACTCCCGTGTTACTATGCGCATGCGATCGGTACCCTGCCTTAGTTGTGTTTGATTATGTGATATTTTTTTGTGAGTTTATTTGCTTTATGTGATACTATATTTTTTCTCGCTTAAAACACTCTTTCCATTTTCAAGATGCTCCAATAAGTTCGAACTATTCACTATAAGTCCAATTTTGAGGCCAAGATCAAAATATACCTAGAAAAGTAAAATAAAAAAAAAAAAAAAACGAACATTAATAAATCAAATAGAATTATGATTAAAAACATACCAACACATTTATACTAGTCTTAAGATAAAATTGTCACTATGTTGCGACACTTACATGTCATCCTGCATGTTCATAATATTATATCCATAGGAATTTAATATATCCATAAAAAATATGCGCAAAAAATAGTTTAAACATAGCAATTTAAAATTTTCAAACAAAACTGTAACTAATGATGAAACTATTCTTACTTCCTTAAAGAAGCTTCAAATTTAAGTTCTCTTTTTTGCAAAGTGTCCAGTAGAATCGTGCAAGGAATCTTATCATGCCTAAAAAACTTGCAGAGTAATGAGCAAGGAATTGTGAGACCATACAACTTTATGTTCAATGACATAATCCTTATAAAAAAGCATCCTCTTCAAAGCCAACTATATCATGTTATCTTTGTCTACATTCAAGTAGTAGTTGTACTATAAACAATCAACATAAGGAAAAATTTTCATATTTTTTTTCAGAGTATTTGTTCAAAATGGCCGTCCTCCTTTTTTTTTTTTTTTTAAAAGGATTCAATCATATTTTTGAAACTATATCCCAAAATTACAAAATAAGTCCTATTGAGACCCATTTGGGGCTTAATGCTCGGATCTTTCTACTCTCTCATCTTTTTTCCATTCTTTAACTTCTTTCTTCCCTCCTTCTTTGTTTCTCCACTCTTACAAGAAAAATTTCTTCCTCTCTTCCTTTATTCGACGCAATAGTAGTTGTTGGTGTCTAATGCCACTAAAATTCATTCATAGTCATAACAAGTGGTTCTTGCTCCCGGTAAACCCTAATATTCCTCTGGTATTTTTTTTGCCTTTTCTAATATACCTCCAAGTAAGCCCTAATCTACAACTGAAGAAAAAAAGAAAAAATAAACCAATAGTTGTTTGCTAAGGTGTACAAATAGATTCAAGGAGAGGAGTTAGAATAGAAAAAAGCACAATTGTGGAGAGACGAGATTATTAAAGTAGATCTTTGCCCCAAGAAATGAGCTTGAAGCACATTCCATCCTACAAACAAGTACAAACTCCAACGTGACCGAGTCTTCATAGCTTACAATTCTTCTTCACACTCTAGGGTATTTAACCCCACTATTTGACCCTCGCCAAAAATCGGACGCTACCAATAAACATCACCCTTAGAACCCATTGAGATTCAAAATAGCTGCCTGCATCCCACAACTTATCGAACAAAAATCTAAATTTCACCATGTTAAATGCTCTTCATTCTTATATTTTGCAGCCACTTCGGCCATGGTTGTCTTCTAGAGAAGTGTAATCCAAAATGTTTCTTTGCCTTTGATAAACAACATAGACATCATAATGATGATTGTTTTTCTTTGAAGACGGAAATTGAAGCAACCATTCATAAGGGATCTCTTTCAAGTACTTAAAACATTACCCGGGTCACGCAATATCCCCTCTGGATGCAAGTACCTAAAAATCTCAACAAGAAGGTAGAATTATCCATGTAATCTCTAGTGGTACTCCATTTTTTTCTTTCCAAACCTACCAAGCAGTGGATCAAACAATGTAGACTTTCCTATTCACCCTCATTCCTAGGTACTTATATTTTAGAAACCTCATTCAAAAATTACAACGTAAACTCTCACTTTGGAGTAACCATAAACCTCTCCTTTGCTAATAGGATTACCCTAGTTAAAGCTACTATCTTGGCCACCCCAACTCATCTTTATGTAGGTTCAAATGTTACCTATGAAGCTTCTTAAAGCTCTTCATAAACTCATTTATCATTTTATCGGGTGGAAAAAAGGACCATCATTCTCTTCACTTAGTTAATTAGCCTCTAATCTCGATGCCAACTGCTAAAGGTGGACTATGAGCTCACCAAATTGTAGAATAAAGCTCTTCCAACAAGCCTTGCCTATTGATTTCTATCTCAATAACATCCCAACCTGCCACCTTGGTTCCATTTACTAAAATCCATCTATCTATCCAGCTCGATTTATCATGTTCTACCTCCACCAAAATCATACCAGGGCCTTCATATACCACACTCTACTTAAAGGATGATCAATATATAGCAACAGGCTTCAATGACGCCTTTGTAAGGTTTGGATTAATATGTGCTAGTATACCTCTAATAAGAATTTAATAAATCAACTCATTTTTCTTTGAGTTGTAATTTTGGAACATATGCAGGAATCAACGTTGATTTTTTTTCTTTTCGGATCCCACTCATTCTCCATGAAATGTACATCTATGGTTACTAGAATTGTCTTACTATTTTATTGGAAAATTTTATAAGCTTTAGAGACTATACTTTATGCAGCCAAGATCCATACTTCAACCTTTTTATCCAAACATAAACAAAGCACAAGCATCCAAGTACTTTAAGATTTTTTAAATTTTTAAAGAATTTTAAACTTATACCAAACTTGATATAGAGTTTCCCAGCCACAACTTTTGAAAACCGGGAACCCTGAGGTGATTCTTTGTTTTGAACCCTAATAAGAATAATGAGAGCCAAAAACATATTGGAACAAAGGATGACACCTTGGATAAAGAAGACAAAAAAATTCAGTTTTTAATAAAGAAAGAACAAAAAAAAAAGATATTGAAACGTCAGACAAGAAAAGAGAAGAATTGTGAGTGATAAGTTCGGGATTTGAAAGCTACAAGAAAAATCTTGATTATTTTGACTGCGTAAAGGTTAATCACTCCTTTAATAATTTAAGGGTGTGAACGCCACAAGATTCACATCTATACTTATTACACATATTTTCACCGACTAAGTTAAGGGGGGGAACTAATGTATAATGCTAATACTAAATGTGGATGGAAAGAAAATTTTTTAATTGCAAAATAAATTCTCATACAATTTATACCAACTAACGCAATATCTTGTTATGAAATTTCCTCCAATATTTAGAGAACAAGAACAAAAATCACGAGTCATTTTTTTCTAGGATTTGATATTATAAGCCTAAAGTGTAGTTGAATATGATATATCTAATATAAGATACAAAGTATATAAGCATTTCTAATACAATATAACATGTGTTGCAGTGTTGATTATAAACTTTATATATTTTATGGGTATTCTAGGAAAAGTTACCATGTAATTAACTATAAGAGCTGTCATGTCCATAGTCATGTTCTAGGATTTTGGGTCGGATTGTGAAAATATAAGAAATAAATCTGCATGCATATGACTATTGGTTTAAGAAACTAAATTTATGAAATCTTTGTGAGGAAGAAAGGGAATATGCTAAGAATCGAATCTATATTGAATTTTAAAAATGGTAAAAGGATAATGAGAGGGTAAGAAATATATATATATAAAAAAAAAAATAAAGGGAACATGGTAGAAATTTAAAAATAAAGTGAAAAAATATCCCTAAGATTTAATGATTAAAAACTTACACACAAAAGCATAGAACTTTCGGACAATTCGATAATCATATTTGATAAAAAATATTTTAAGAAGAAAATACTATATTTTTGAAAATAATAATAATAATAATGGTCTAATATTTAGTCTTTGTTGTTTGGACTATGGGATTCACTTAAATATCTTAAAGGTATAAAATTATGTTGATTTGAGATACTTACTATTTGATTTAAGATATTTGTAGATATTTACTCTTTGATTTATTTTGGAATGAAGATATTTAGAGATAGATGTAATATGGTTATGTAGAGTTAAGGTTATGTAATATCTTTTGACACTATATATATATAATGAATGGTTCAATTGTTTGAAAAAAAAAAAAAAAAAAAAAAATAAAAATGTCCGTAAAGAAGAAGATAAAACTTCGAGCCTCATGAATCTACAGGAAAAAAGTCTAGAAAGAGAAAAATACTTACAAAAGATGATAGAGCTGAGGCAAGTTTAACTATTTTTGGCAAGGACATTTTTGTCCATTAATAAAAAATAAACCCTAATTAAAAATTAAGTAATTTTATAATTTTAAATAAAAATAAATCTAAAAATTTTAATTTTTCTCCCTCCCTTCTTCTTCTCTTCCACCTTTGACGGTTGCTGCCGCCTATGACTACGTTTGCGGCCGTCAACAGTAGTCGGTAAATTCCTCCACCATTTTTCTTCTTCATTTCTCACCACATCCTACCCCTGTTCTTATCCCCCACAAAAATTTCAGCAATCTCAATTATTTATTAAGTCCATTAAAAGAAAAAAAAAATCGACAAATAATTTCACTAAGGAGAGTGGACTCTCCCAATCGGTTCGGGCTCCCATCCTTCTTGTTGCGATAATTTTGCAATAGATAGAGATGAAGTAGAGCAATTAGTGGAAGATGACAAACAACAATAGAGATAATTAAGGATGCTTGGAAAGGGGTTTGCAGAGCAAGAGAAGCCATCCTCATTCTTGAATCCGGATCCGAAAAGCTGGAAAGCCGGAAGAAAGAGCAAATGGAGTTGAGTAAGAATAAAAGAAATCCAAGAAGTCGGAATTTGAGGTGTATCAATGCAGCCATGAAAGAAAAGAAGAGAGAAAATTCAAAATTTGGGTTTATTAGTGCGGCATAAGAAGAAGAAGAAGAAGAGAGAGAGAGAAAAAAAAAGTCTGGAATTTGGGGTGTATCAGTGAGAAGAAGAGGAAGAAAAGAGAGAGAGAATTCAGAATTTTGGGTGTATCAGTGCAGCCATGGAAGAAGAAAAAGAAGAAGAAGAGAGAGAGAAAAGTCCGAAATTTGGGGGTGTATTAGTGCGAAGAAGAAGAGAGAGAGAAAATTTAGGGTTTTAGGTGTTATTTTATTTAACATTATAAAATTAACCTTTATAAAAATTAGGGTTTATTTTTTTAAGTAATAGACAAAAATGCCCCTGCCCAAAACAGTAAAAATGGTTGACTATCAGTCAAACTTGATGGAAGGACATGTAGTGAAACGTTTTAAATCTTGGACGACACTTTGTTAACAAACAAATTTTTAGGTGTTAAACCTGAATTTTGGCATCTAAGGGGTGTCACCGGGATAGTTTACCCTATTTTAAATTTAGCAAAATAAATATCTTTAATTATACTAACACATATTCGTCTAAGTGGAAGGAGTTTAGTTCCCTAAAGTCTAGAGTTCAAATTTTGTCTAAGGAGAAATATGTATAGAGAGAGTTTTTCTTAATAGAAGTCCGATGCAATTCGACTCTAGATTAGTTGAGCCCAAAGTGACTTCGAACATCGATAATTAAAAAAAATTAATTATAATAATTATGTAAAAAAATACATGAAATTATAGAAATCTCTTTAAGTTTAATAAATGTAAGTGGTTGCCTAGTTTCATTAAAAGGACTGATTTGAATAAATAAAAAATAAATAATTGATCAACTTTAAAAAAAAAAAAAATTAAAACTAATTTAAAGAAACATGCTTTAGTCATAATATTAGCAGCCTGCAAAAGGCATTTCACATGAACAATTTATAAAAACCAGACAAACATTTTCCCGATAAATTAACATCTATCTTCCCGAGATTTCGATATTAAACGTCAGGTTTCTGGCGAAAAGACGGATCATCGGGCAACATGTTGAGCATAAATATTATCACAATATAAAGGAATCGGAGTAGAATGGAAAAACTCAAATCATGAATCAACCGCTCCAACCATACTATCTCATTGTCTGTTAACTCATACCCATATTCGCTTCAACGGAACTCTTGGAAACCACTGCTGCTTCTTAGTCTTCCATGATACTAAAGCTTTGCCAAGAAAAATACAATAACCGGATAAGGACCTTCCGAATTAGCACAAGTACCCCAACTGCATCACTATAAGCGAGAAATCCACTAGGTTATCATGTCGGATAAAACAACCCATAATGAAGAGTTCCTTTGAGATACTTTAAAACATGAACAACAATGTACAAGTGTGGAGCTCTAGGGTCATGCAAAACTGACTTAATTGCTGAAATCGCATAACCGATATCCGGCCCAGTAAGATTCAAATACAAGAGTTTACCAATTATTTTCCTAAACAACTCGTAGATCTTCCAAAGGAAACATCTTCCTTTTTCTCAACCCCGTAAACCCTTAGGTAAAGGAAATTGAGTAGTCGCACATCCTTCCATGTGTGCATCTTTCAACATATCAAGAATATATTTCCTTTGATTCAATAAAATACTAGAACTAGATCTCGCTAACTTCAATTCCAAAAACATTAAAGACTTCCTAGATCATCGATGGTAAAAACACTATGCAACGCATCTTTAACCTGTCTAATTATACTACTATAGTACCAAGAAGCAACAAATCATCCATAAACTACCACCACATTATAAGAGGTGAGACATTCTGTATGATGAACAGAGTAATCCTCGCTGGGATTCGAGCAAAACAAAATTCAGCAAAAATTTGCATAATTCTTTATTCCAAGATCTAGAAGCTCGTTTAAGTCCATAAACGGATCGCTTCAAGCGACATACTTGACCCGAGTAAAGCTTTAGTATAACCTGGGGTGGCTTCATATAAACCTCTTCATCCAAATAACCATGTAAGAAAGCATTGTTAACATCAACCCGTTGTATATCCCAACCAAAAGATGGCTAATGCTATCAAGACTCTTACAGCTTGTAAATTTTACAACAGACCGAAAGTATGTTTCGTATTCTTTCCCTTCAACTGCTTATCACCACGAGCCACAATTCTCGCCTTACATCTTTCAATGCCGCCATCGGAATTGAACTTTGTCTTATATACCCACTTTGAACCTATAACCTGTCTTTCCAGGAGGTAAAACAAGGAAGTCCCAAGTACCGGCTTCCTCCATAACATCAATTTTCTTTTTCATTGCCTCTACCCATTCCTCGACGATCCTTAGCTTGATTATAAGTGCTTGGTTCATAAGAAGTTAGCATATTTGCAAGACTATGTAAGCGTCAAGATGCAAAAAGGATATAGGAGGTTCGGAATACACATTGAAAGAAGAAGAAGAAGAAGAGTGTTGTAAGGAAGAGGGAATATTCAACCGAAATTGATCAAATTTTCGAGGAAGTTCTGGTCCTAGTGGAACGCCTAATAGGAATTTGCAAATTAGAGGTGTCAAGAACAATGATCAACCGAATCAAAAACAGGAGCAATTGGCATAGGATCAACAGAGAGGTGGAAGGAGAAGAAGAATCAAGATGCGAGTTATCAAGTGCTCGATTAACAAGAGGTAATAAAGGGGAAACATCAATAGGTTTAGAAGATTGGAAAGGAAAAATAGTTTCAGACTAACACAACATCCCTACTAGGATTATCTTATTTGTACTTAAATCATAAAGCTTATAACCTTTTGAGCATAAGGATATCCAACAACCACACTTCTTGGCCCTCGGTGCAAACTTATCTCCCAATCGCTGTGCAAAATAACATAAACATCCCAAAACCCTTAAATGAGTATAATCTAGAATCTTGCCAAACAATAATTCATAGGGTGTTTTCCAATCGAGCACATAACTAGGCATTAAATTGATAAGGTAAGTAGCAGCCAACAAACATTCACCCCAAAAACTTCAAAGGCAAAGAAGCATGTAATCTCAAAGTACGAGCAAATGTCCAAAAGATGTCTATGCTTACGTTCAACCCTACCATTCTGTTGAGGATTACCAGGAATACTCCTCCGATGAACAATACCTCTATCAACAAACAATTTTGAACATGAAGCTTGAAGAATTTCAGTTCCATTATCACTCCTTAATCTCTTAATCCTTACCCCAAATTGAGTGTCCACACGAACAAAATTGCGACAAAATGACTCAAGTAATCCGTGTCATATCATCCAAAAACAAGAAGAAAATAAGTTGCTACGTAAAGAGATCGGTCCGCTATATTTACCCCAAAGATCCACATGTAACAATTCAAAAGGACAAGCATCAATAGATTCAGATGCAATGAAAGGAAGTTTATGATGTTTACCCAAAACACATGCTTCACAAGTAAAATCACGGTTATTATTTCCGTAAATAGGAACCGATACATGTGTGAGTTTGCTCGCAGAAATATATCCCAATCGAGCATGAATAAGCTCAATACTAGGTTTAATAGGTGAAGTAAGAGTGTTATGAACAAAAGAATCATTATAGGTAGATTGAGCTGGGAAACAGGAATTGGCATTACAAGAAACGGGAAAGACAGAAAGGAAAATAATTCAATCAGAAGAGCCAGATTCTCTGATGCCAACGGCTTTGACTTGCTTAGTGACAAGGTCCTTAAAGAAACATGAATTTTGTCCAAAATGAGCAAACAAATTATTGTGGTCAAGCAATCTTCCAACAGACAACAAATTATGCTTGGAATCGGGGACATAAAGCACATTTTGTAATCTAATGTGAGGGGTTAAACATATACCGCCAAAGATACAAAACAAATTTAATAGTTCCATCGTAAAACCAACTTGAACTGGATTTTGAAGCAACGTATATGAATCAAACAAAGCAAGATTGCTGGTCATGTGATCTGTAGCACCAGTATCAAGATTATCATTAACATCAGCATTAGAAGCAAGAATGATACCTGCAAAATTCACCTCCGAAGACAAAGGATTATCCATGGAAAAATTATTACTCGCATCACTTGACAAAATCATTATACGGAGAAGATACAACACTTGGATCCAAAACTGAATTCTTACCGGAATGAAGGAAGAACCATAGAACTTGATCCTTTTCTACTATCACCATGAGCTATAGGAGCAGGACCAAGTATTCCAATATTACCGCTAGTATTAGCCGCAAATCCACCATCACCTCCTTTCCCTTTCATAACAAGATACCACTCAGGATATCCAATTATCTTGCAACATTGAGCAACACTATGACCTTTCTTCTTGCAATGTGTACACACAACATGGTGTGTGTTTTGAGTGAGTAAAAAATATAGTATCATATAAAGCAAATAATCTCACAAAACAGTGTCACATAATCAAACACAACTAAGGCAGAGTACCTATCGCGCATAGATACTAAGATCTCTAATGAAGTACGTATGTTTAATTAAGTTGAACAATGTTCGAAAGTTTAGTTTGCAAACGGATCTAAGGTAATTATGAATTCGAATCGTCTTACTACCATACCCAATTATCTAATGTAATTACCTCGATATGGTTCGTAAGTAATCCTAAACCTTTTTAGATTAGTTATTAAGTCCGTCAATTTAATAAGTTAATCTTAAGGTTTGCATTGATTATGAACTCGAGATTATTAGGCTGCCTAACTTCAGTATGGTTGCTTCAAGTTATTAGACCTAATCGGCAATTCGCTAAATCTCCTATGGTTTGGACTCATTAACAAACCGTCAATTTAATTAACTATTGTAGTATCATGCATCAACCTAAGTTTCATAGCATAAACTCAATACGAGAATCAAATCGAAAGCGTAAAAACAATAAGTAATTCATAATGTATATTAAAACGTATATCCTCCCCGGAATATATAAATCATTAATCAATCAAACAAAATAAAGAGTATCTTAGGACACAATCATAACATATAAAGGAAAAGAAATGGAAGAACGAAAAGAAAAGGAAAGAGAAAGTTGTCGTGTTGCTCTCGCCTCCACATTGGGTTAGCTTCATCCTCCGCCTCCGAGACTTGACTACTGATCCTTATCTTGCTCTAAAGATCTTCACTACCACTCCCCTCAACTAAACTATAGGGTATCCCCTATGGTTAAGGTTCAACCCTACACTCGAGAAGAAAGAAAAATGAAAATTGAATTTCGACTAGAGCTTATCATGCAATTCCTATTGGCTAGAACCAAGGAAAAATGCCCTCGTCCGAGTGATCCGTGTGTGCCAAAGCTTGCACATGATGACTCTATTTATAGGGATAAGTTGGGCTGGAAAACATAAATTTTCCAATGTGGGACATTTACTAGGCCATAGCGGCACTGAGAGGTGCCCATCGCGTGCAGGTGGCTCACAGGTGTGTTTTTAAGTGAGTAAATTATAGTATCATATAAAGCAAATAATTCACAAAACAAGTGTCACATAATCAAACAAGTCAAGGCTAAAGAGTACCTATCGCATGATAGTAACACGGGAGTACCACGAATTTAAATTTATAAATATCGTATCCACGGGAACGCGTTGGTGACGACCGTTTAGTTTCTACCAATTATGAAAAACTTTAAGGTTCGGGGAATTAGTCCTAGGTGTCCATTTAAAGAATAAGTAAAACAAGAATGGAAAATAATTGACTAAGATCTCTAATAAAGTACGTATAATTAATTAAGGTGAACAATGTTCGAAAGTTTAGTTTGCAAACGGATCTAAGGCAATTATGAATTGAATCATCTTACTACCATACCCGAATTATCTAATGTGATTACCTCAATATGGTTGTCGCAAGTAATCCTAAACCTTTGTAGATTAGTTATTAAGTCGCCAATTTAATAAGTTAATCTTAAAGTTTGCATTGTTTATGAACTCGAGATTATTAGGCCGCCTAACTTCAGTATGGTTCCGCAAGTTATTAGACCTAATCTTGCAATTTGCTAAATCTCCTATGGTTGGGACTCATTAACAAACCTTCAATTTAATTAACTATTGTAGTATCATGCATCAACCTAAGTTTCATAGCATAAACTCAATACGAGAATCAAATCGAAAGCGTAAAACAATAAGCAATTCATAATGTATATTAAAACGTATCCTTCCTAGGAATGTATAAATCATTAATCAATCAATCAAAATAAAGAGTATCTTAGGACACAAAATCATAACATATAAAGGAAAAGAAATACAAGAACGAAAAGAAAAGGAAAGAGAAAGTTGCCATGTTGCTCCCCTTGCTTCCACTGGACTGGCTTAATCCTCCGAGACCTCGCTCGAGACTTGTGCTCCAGATCCTTATCCCGCTCTGCAGATCTTCAGCTACCACTCCCCTCAACTAAACTATAGGGTATCCCTTATGGTTGAGGCTCAACCCTACACTCGAGAAGAAAGAAAAATGAAAACTGAATCTCCCCTCAATTAAATCCAATTAACTCCATAATTAACTCGAATTGAACACAATTAATGTATAAAAATATGATATAAAATCGAGTTATCAAATATCCCACACTTAGTCTGTTGCTTGTCCTCAAGCATACTACTAAATATAGTCCAAGAAAACACATATAACTCAACTAACCATGTTCATCAATTAAGCATAGGAGGTGTTCACGGAATCTTAACAATTCAAACTTGTTCGGAAAATCGGAATGGACTATCAAAGAGTGAATTACTCATAATGCCTCATCAAATGTATCATGTGCAAATCAAGAAGAAATAATTCAAAATATCCATATTAAATCAACACACATCATAGAATCTCCCCCGGGTGTAGTGTGTTCTAACTGCTCATCATCTAAACAATAGACTTCCCTTCAAACTATTAGAAAGATAGTATGTTGATCACTTAGACGTCACAAAAGCTAATTACAATTAACCATATAGGGATCAAGTCACAATGCCACACTTATTACTCTCTTTTTTATTTTTTTTAATATACTCTTTTTTTCAAACATATATATATATTTTTTTTTCTCTATTTTTTTTTCAATGCAAGCGGGTATAAGTGTTTACTTAACCATGTTAACTTTAACTACCCTTGTAGCAGGTCTCACTCTAGTGGCTCCCAGACCTCAAAGACCTTAGGGCTCCAGGCATTCAATTCCCTTCAGGAGTGATTCCTAAGTAGCAAAGAACACTTGCAAACTACCCTTATTAAAATAAATAACAGAAAAATAAACTAGTGGCATGCTTCTCAAACCCCTATCAAGTCACCATAACAGCTATCACAACATCCAGATGGTCTAACACTATTTAACTAAAAGTCCAAAAGTGATCCATCAATCAAACAATTTCGCCAAAATAGATGTGCTCAAGATAATAGGGATTTCCTACAACTAGACTAGCATCAAGTTTCTATGAATAAATCAAACTCGATCCTCAAGATTCTTACAATTAAACAAATAGTTTTTATCATAGGCGGAGTAAATCATACTTCAAGAGTTTATCGGATATCCCAAAAAGTTTAAAATTGCCATAAAATTCGAGAAAATTCAAAAATTCAAGCAAAATTTAGCCCACGGAAATTCACCCCTACCCCACACTTAAAATGAACACTGTCCTCGGTGTTAAAGGTAGGTGAAAAACGAGTACCCCACACTTAACCGAGACATCTACTAGCACAATAAAATAAAGCGGATACGATAGATGCCCAAGACTAAGTAATATCCTAAAATAGAAAACACCAACAAGAAAACAAAGCAAAAAGAAAAAAAAGAAAAACGAAAACAAGAAAAAGGGAAAGAAGAAAAACTAGGTGTCCAACGGTTTGCGGCGCTTGCTGAAATCGAAATGATGTGGCGGTGTGGTGGTGCGGTGGTTCGTATGGTGGAACCTCATCCTTAGCAAATGTCCATATACCCTCAACTTTTATGTATGTCCATGTTCCTAAGGGTAATGATGGTCACAGTGTAGTACATGTGCTTTCCATATTGAGAGTTGCAGTTGCGATATCTATACCAAGTAATCTAGCAACTCTAATGATGTTATGTCTCAAAACACCTTCACGAGTGTTAGTAGCATATTCCTTAGCAGTTCAAAGCAAATATTCTAATTATGTCCACGGGATTACGTCTAAAAACATGTGATAACTCATTTTTTCTATGGCATGAATCACTTCAATATTATCCTTTCTATTAATAACATGCAAACAATGAAGCACTGAATGAATAATCAAAGCTTTTGACCTTCTAAGATAAACAGAATGATGCACAATGATATTGTCCCAAAATAGATTTTAAGGACAATTCTACTCTCTTCATACTTAAATCATGATCATATCCATCAAGTCTTAAAGAAATAGACTTTTTATGATGCTAAAAAAGTATAGAAGATTTACATACTAGTACCTCGTAAGTAGCTCTTTCGCATTAAAATTGCAGTTGTATGGTAGGGTATGTTGGTAAAAGTAATCTAGTTGTTTTGTGTTTTTACTTACTGTTTGTTTTATCATAAAACTCGGTCCTAGTTGTTAGAATGGGGACCGAGAGAATAGGGCATTCCACTAAAAGTGGAACAAGACTCTTAAGTAGTTAGGAATTTTCTGTATAAATATTCTACAAGTAATAAACAGAAATAAGTAGAGAGTTTCCCATCAAAACAAGTGTGCATATATTTGGGTATTTTGTTCCTACATTTGGTATCGGAGCGCAGGGCGGTGGAAGGTGAGACCACCGTAAAATACCCATTTCGAGAACGCCATGGGAAGCAACCTTGGAGCTGGAAAGGAGTTCACCACAGGAATTCCTTATCCTATTCTGACTCGATCAAATTTTTTTGCTTGGTCTATCAAGATGCAAGCAGTGATGGAAGCTGGTGAACTTTGGGACGCGGTAGATCCCACGGACATAAGGCCACCAGTGGATGATAAGAAGAACAAGATGGCACGTGCAACCATCTTTAATGCAATCCCGGAAGATGTACTCTTTCTTGTTGCAAAAAAAGAGAGTGTGAAGGATGTGTGGATGGCATTAAAAAAATGTTTCTCGGAGCTGAACGGGTACAAGAATCTAGAATTCAGTCCCTTAAGGAGGAATTCGACAGCCTTAAGATGAAGAATAATGAGACTGTTGAAGATTATGCCTTGAAGGTAGGAACAATTGTAAACAAAATTCGAGAACTCGGTGAAAATTTTGAAGACTCGTACGTTGTTAAGAGAATGTTGCGCTCACTCCCCAACAAATTCCTGCAGATTGTGAGTACTATTGAGCAATTTGCAAATCTCAATAACATGACGATAGGAGGAACTCATCGGACGTTTGAAGGTACATGAGGAGCGTGTTCGTTGGCCGAGATGAGGACAATGAACAAGTATTAGTCACTAGGGCTTAGTGGAAAGCCAAGGAAGAAAAGAAGGGAGGAGAATCGTACAAAGGGAACAACAAGAAAAGCAGTCGAAACAAAGGGAATGGACGTGAGAACTGGCGAAGGCGTAGCAGCAGTGAACGTGACCACACAGGTGATTTCAAATTCGATATAAGGAAGGTACGATGTTATAGTTGTCAAAATTATGGACACTTTGCAGCAAAATGTCGATCAAAGAAGAAGGATGAAAAGGCACATCTCCTTGAAAAAGAAGATGATGAACCAACCTTGTTGATAGTGCAAGAAGATGAAATTGCAATTGATCATCCCCATGAAATCTGCTTTTACTCAACAAAGGAAAAGTGTTTCCTAGTCTTGGAAATGAGAACTCAACCAAGAGCTGCATATGGTATCTTAACACAGGTGTAAGCAACCATATGTCCGGTTGTCGGTGATCTATTCACGGCATTAGACAAAAAAATATTCGGAAAGGTAAAATTTGGAGATGGCTCTATTGCGGAGATTTGTGGTCGTGGTACTGTTCTTTTTCAAAATAAAGTGGATGAACACAAGGTGCTTACCAATGTGTATTACATACCACGACTAACAAGTAATATAATAAGCCTTGGACAACTTGATGAAAACGGATGATAAAAGGTTGTATTGGAAGATGGCACACTTTCATTATATGACCAACAACGACAGATTTTGGATAAGGTGAGGAGATCCAACAATAGGCTATATATTCTAAAACTACATCCAAGCAAAACCAGTGTGTTTGTTTGCAGTACACAAGGAGAAAGAATGGTTATGGCATGCACGTTTTGGTCATTTGAACTTCGGGACATTAAGAGATATGTCGAGACAAGAGTTAGTTGAAGGACTACCTTTGATTGAGCACGTTGAGAAGTTGTGTGAAGGATGTCTAGAGGGAAAACAACATCGCCTACCGTTTTCTGCAACATCATCATACAGAGCACAAACCCCTCCTGGAGCTAGTACATGGAGATTTGTGTGGACCTATCACACCTACTACCTGGGAGGAAAGAGGTATTTCTTATTGATTGTAGATGATTGTACTAGATATATGTGGATTGTACTCATACGAACCAAAGATGAAGCCTTGGCAGCCTTCAAATCAGTGAAAAACAAGGCTGAAATGGAGACAGGATTAAAAATCAAAGCATTAAGAACCGACCGGGGAGGTGAATTCACCTCGAAAGAATTCAATGCATTCTGTGATGACTTGGGAGTAAAGCGGTTCTTAATAGCTCCATACTCGCCGTAGCAAAATGGAGTGGCAGAAAGACGAAATCAGACTGTTGTTGGAATGACGAGAAGCTTGCTAAAGAGTAAAAAACTTCCAGGAAGATTTTGGGGGTGGGCGAAGGACCACAACAGTTTACATTCTAAATCGGGCAACGAAAAGCGTCATCGGAATGATACCCTACGAAGCTTTATACAAAAGGAGGCCGAAAGTGCATCATCTACTCACATTCGGATGTGTAGTTCATGTCAAGACAACTGCACCACAACTCAACAAATTGCAAGATCGAAGTTCTCCTATTGTGTTTATTGGATATGAAACAGGTTCAAAAGCTTATCGTGTCTATGATCCTAAAAATCATAAAGTACACATAAGTCGTGATGTCGTATTTGAAGAAGAAAAAGCCTGGAATTGGGAGAAACATGCTGATGGATCTACCTCACAATCAAATCCTTTTATCATTCAAGTCCAAACTACCCGAGACACACACGATGAAGAAGCATCGGGAGTAGAAGAGGATACTGAAACCAGAGACAACAGTATGCGGAGCAGCTCTGATGATTCACCAGTTAAAACGCCAAAGGGAACAACTGAATCATCAATTTCAGCAGCATCAGAAGAACCTAAACGATTTCGATCACTCAAAGAAATCTATGATGTTACTGCACCTTTGATGGAAACTGAATCAAAACATGCTAGACTATGTTTGCTAGCATCGGAAGAACCCACGAGAGTTGAAGAAGCTATGAAACAAGGATGCTGGATAAAAGCAATGCAAGAAGAACTGAGATCAATAGAAGAAAATGCAACTTGGAAATTAGTAGAACCATCAAATGATCATAAAATCATTGGACTAAAGTGGGTCTTCAAAGTAAAGAAGGATTCTCAAGGTGGCATCGTGAAATATAAAGCTCGTTTGGTGGCAAAAGGGTATGTCCAACGACAGGGAGTGGATTTCGATGAAGTGTATGCGCCAGTCGCAAGGATGGAAACTATACGTTTGTTAATAAGCCTAGCAACTCGTGAAGGTTGGGAGGTTCATCACATGGATGTAAAGTCTGCATTCCTGAATGGAGAATTAACTGAAGAAGTATATGTGTCTCAACCACATGGATTTGAGATAAAGGGATGTGAACATAAGGTACTAAAATTGAACAAAGCGTTATACGAGCTCCGACAGGCACCAAGGGCGTGGAATGCGAAGTTAGACAAGAGTTTAATAACATTAGGCTTTGAACGCAGTCCGTTGGAATATGTTGTGTATAAAAGAAGTAGCAACTCAACAACTCTACTGGTTGGAGTGTATGTAGATGATCTAATCATCACTGGTTCAAATTTGAGTGAAATCACTAAATTCAAGAATCAAATGAAGTAGTTGTTTAACATGAGTGATCTTGGGCTGCTTAGCTATTACTTGGGAATTGAAGTTCAGCAAAAACACAATGGGATCACATTAAGTCAAGCAGGATACGCTACAAAAATACTCCGCGAAACGGGGATGGATGAAAGTAATTCATGTGTTACTCCAACGGAGGAGAGATACAAATTGAGTAAGAAGAGTACATGTTCCCAGGTTGATAGCACAATGTACCGAAGCATTGTGGGAAGTCTTCGATATCCGGTTAACACCCGCCTCGACATAGCTTATGTTGTGGGCATTGTTAGCAGGTACATGGAGAAGCCTACAACCGAGCATTTACTAGCTGTAAAACACATCCTCGGATACTTAAGAGGTACGCATCAGTTGTGCTGTTTTTATGGAAGAAAGAATGACGAAGACATGCAGCTAGTCACATACAGTGATAGTGACCTCGCGGGAGATGTTGATGACCGCAAGAGCACCACCGGAGCTGTTTTCTTTCATGGCCAAAATTTGATTGCTTGGTTGTCACAAAAGTAGAAAGTAGTAGCGTTGTCGTCATGCGAAGCTGAATACATCGTAGCAACAACAACAACCTGTCAAGGTATCCGGCTTGCACGATTATTGGGAGAGTTAACAGCCACAAAACCCAGCAAGTTCAAGCTGCCGATAGACAACAAATCTGCCATCTCTTTAAGTAAAAATCCAGGACACCATGACAGAAGTAAACACATTGATACCAGGTATCATTTTATTCGTGAATGTGTGGAAAGTGAGAAAGTTGATATAGAGCATGTGGGAACAAAGGAACAGCTTGCAAATATTTTGACAAAACCGTTGGGACGTGTGAAGTCCCTTGAAATGAGGAAGAAGCTGGGAATGGTGGAAGTGATAAAAGAGAAGAAACAACAAGATTAAGGGAGTGAAATGTTGGTAAAAGTAATCTAGTTGTTTTGTGTTTTTACTTACTGTTTGTTTTGTCATAAAACTCGGTCCTAGTTGTTAGAATGGGGACCGAGAGAATAGGGCATTCCACTAAAAGTGGAACAAGACTCTTAAGTAGTTAGGAATTTTCTATATAAATATTCTACAAGTAATAAACAAAAATAAGTAGAGAGTTTCCCATCAAAATAGTGTGCGTATATTTGGGTATTTTGTTCCTACAGAGTATGCATCTGTGTATCTAACTCAAGAATTGTAAGGGTCTCCCAATAAATTCTTCTACCATGATGTACTAATCCTCTCAGAAATGAGTTGTAGCATTCAGTAGCTACATTCCAATCTACTTGAAATGAATAAATCGAGATAGCGATCGGTGGAGGATGAACTCTCTTCAGTGTCATAACCGCAAGGTAGCAACTATATGTATACAGAGATAGAAAAAGAGAGTTGAGTGAATTTAGAGATAAATAGGGGATAGAGTATTGAATAGCCATGATTAGCAAAGTTTGCACAGTTCCCCATGAACACGGTAGTGCAGTGCACATGCACAATCGAATTCTACCATTTTTGAAGCTGATGTGTTCCAAACAATTTATATGCAGTAAAAATTGAGTTCCTTAAAAATCATTTGAAAAAAAAATGTCTTATCCGGAACATCCAACATCTATTTAATTAAACAATGTAATCCCT
Organism: Cynanchum wilfordii; assembly: GCA_025388415.1. Lineage (NCBI taxonomy): Eukaryota > Viridiplantae > Streptophyta > Magnoliopsida > Gentianales > Apocynaceae > Cynanchum > Cynanchum wilfordii. The sequence continues at coordinate 28,148 of JAHSUH010001836.1, forward strand.
ATGTTGGAACATCCAGTTTCTATCATGCCATGATCATTTAGCACATATATACTTGTCCGGAACTTCCGGAATCTACTCAAGTAAGCATAGTAGTCCTAAACTAGACATCCAGTCTTTAAATAAACGCGAAAATCCTATTCCGGAGCATCCAGTTTCTAAATAAACAGAGTAGACATAAATTACGCCAAAAACCACATAAGACACCTTTAAAATAAAACACACAAACAAAAGACAAACAAAGAAAAAACAAGAACAAGAAAAGCAAAACAAAACAACAAAAACATAGGGTTGCCTCCCTATAATCTCTTCTTTATTGTCATTAAGCTGGACTGCCTTTCCTCCTCATAAGGACTTTATGTTACATTTTTTTGAACAATTCCCTGTAAAACTTCAACTTATGTTTGTTCACTTTGAATGATGTTTCAACCTTGTTCATTATTTCACAAGCTACCATGGTGAGACTTGTTTGATAATGAAGGAGTCTGTCCAATAACTTTAAAATATCCTGAAACATTTTCAAATGTGAATATAATAACATTTTATCCTCAAGTTGAAATTCCTTTAAACTGTTTATCATGCCAAATCCTATTTTTCCATTTAAAGCTCATTGAATCTATCATATTCATCAAATTCATTCAATTTTAGGATTCTATCCAATGTACACAAAATGCTTTGTAATTCAACAAGTGAGTGCAGGGTAATCAGTGTACATAGTAGTGTTGGACAAGACCAAATATATCAAATGTATATACAACAGCTAGCATAGTATATCATTTGGAAATTCATAGCATATCCTTGTCCACAAACAACTCCTATTGCATAATTACTAACATCACATATCATAGAGCCAATTTCAATCGGGGGGATGTCATAATGGGCGCAGTAGTGAAAGAATTCCTTTAATAAAATTCATGCAAAAATTCCTTATAAAACATAAAAGGAATATATTTTCCAGTTAAGCATATGAGTTGTTTTCATGGATCTTTAAAACATAGATTCCAGATTTCACAAACAATGCATGAACGTATATCAATCATAGGAAATCATCTATAAACTCCCCTAGACTCTCTTATCATGTTAAGAAATAATATAGCTAGAACAACTATCCAGAAAACAATAGAACATGTATAAGAGCAAAGGCTAGGATTGATACATGGATTGTCAGTAATTGTAACCAAAAGCTCTTTGTGTACCTCTTTTATTGCATCCGGAATCAATCTCTTTTGTTCCTTACTGAGATTTGCAATTATAATCAAGGAAGTTTGTACCTTCATCTTATGAATCCATAGTAGAAATGGGTTGGCCAGCCCTTTCGGTTTCAATTCAAGTGGATCCTCGCACGATGAAGTAAAAAATTTTCAGTTTTTGATAATACCAACGATAGATTAGGCATGATTATTATTCTTTTTATTTTATTTTATTTTTTTATTTATTTTAAATTTATTTTTTATAACGACCCTAGATAATCTCTAGAGTTTTTCCTAGTATGGTTTTAGAATGAATTTTCTAAAACTAGATGACCTTAATTATTTAATTCTAGATAATTTCTAAAATTAACAATTTAGGAAACCGTATACTTAGGAAAGTGAGGTCCAATTCCACTAATCAACTCATAAAGGATAGACACTATCGTTACCAAATCATAAAGTTTCTAAAATTTTGATCAGGAATTTTAAAAATATTATGAATTTTAACATTCCCCGGCAACGACGCCAAAAATCTGGTGTGTTTTGAGTGAGTAAAATATAGTATCATATAAAGTAAATAATCTCACAAAACAGTGTCACATAATCAAACACAGCTAAGGCAGAGTACCTATCGCATGCAGATAGTAACACGAGAGTACCACGATTTTAAATTTATAAATATCGTATCCACGGGAACGTTAGTGACAGCTGGTTAGTTTCTACCAATTATGACAAACTTTAAGGTTTGGGGAATTAGTCCTAGGTGTCCATTCAATTCATGTATGTTGTTTAAAGAATAAGTAGAACAAGAATGGAAAATAATTGACTAAGATCTCTAATAAAGTACGTATGATTAATTAAGGTGAAAAATGTTCGAAAGTTCAGTTTGCAAACGGATCTAAGGCAATTATGAATTTGAATCGTCTTACTACCATACCCGAATTATCTAATGTGATTACCTCAATATGGTTGTCGCAAGTAATCCTAAACCTTTGTAGATTAGTTATTAAGTCGTCAATTTAATAAGTTAATCTTAAGGTTTGCATTGATTATGAACTCGAGATTATTAGGCTGCCTAACTTCAGTATGGTTGCCGCAAGTTATTAGACGTAATCTAGCAATTTGCTAAATCTCCAATGGTTGGGACTCATTAACAAACCGTCAATTTAATTAACTATTGTAGTATCATGCATCAACCTAAGTTTTATAGCATAAACTCAATACGAGAATCAAATCGAAAGCGTAAAACAATAAGCAATTCTTAATGTATATTAAAACGTATCCTTCCTAGGAATGTATAAATCATTAATCAATCAATCAAAATAAAGAGTATCTTAGGACACAGAATCATAACATATAAAGGAAAAGAAATACAAGAACGAAAAGAAAAGGAAAGAGAAAGTTGTCGTGTTGCTCTCACTGCTTCCACGGACTGGCTTAATCCTCCAGACCTCGCCAAGACTTGAGCTCCGGATCCTTATCCCGCTCTGCAGATCTTCAGCTACCACTCCCCTCAACGAAACTATAGGGTATCCCTTATGGTTGAGGCTCAACCCTACACTCGAGGAAGAAAAAAAATGAAAACCGATCTCGACTAGAGCTTATCACGAAATTCCTATGGGCTAGGAACTCGGAAATGCTCCTGTTCCGAGTGATTCTGGTGTGTCAAAGCTTGCACATGATGACTCTATTTATAGGGGTGAGTTGGGCTGGAAAACAGAAATTTTCCAATGTCGGACATTTACTAGGCCATAGCGGCACGGTGCTGGCCCATTGCGGCACGGTGCTGCGGGCGTTGCGGCACGGTGCTGAGCACGTTGTGGCACGGTGCTGCGCATTGTGGCACGACGCTGTGGCACGACACTTGTATGACACAGTGCTGCGCGTGTGTGGCACGATGTTGCACGCGTTACTCTTAAATTGCAATTTAGTCCCCGATTTATTCATTTCTTCAATTTTAGTCCCTGAAACTTTTGAAATCAAAAACAGAATGAATTTGTGTAATTTCTATTCAATTAAATCCAATTAACTCCATAATTAACTCGAATTGAACACAATTAATGTATAAAAATATGATATAAAATCGAGTTATCAAGCGCCCATCGCGGCACAGTGAGGCGCCTGTGGCGGCAAGGTGCGGCGCGGTGCCCGTCGCGACACGGTGCTGCGCATTGTGGCATGACGCTGTGGCACGACACTTGTATGGCACAGTGCTGCGCGTGTATGGCACGATGTTGCACGCGTTACTCTTAAATTGCAATTTAGTCCCCGATTTCTTCCTTTCTTCAATTTTGGTCCCCGAAACTTCTGAAATCGAAAACAGAAAGAATTTACGTAATTCCTATTCAATTAAGTCTAATTAACTCCATAATTAACTCGAATTGAACGCAATTAATGTATAAAAATACGATATAAAATCGAGTTATCAAATACCCCACCCTTAGTCTTTTGCTTGTCCTCAAGCAAACTATTAAATATAGTCGAAGAAAACACATATAACTCAATTAACTATGTTTATCAATTAAGCACAAGAGGTGTTCACAGAATCTTAACAATTCAAACTTCTCAAATATATTTCCAAATTAGCAAGTTTATCAAAGAGTGAAATACTCGTAATGCCTCATCAAATGTATCATGCATGAATCGAGAAGAAATAATTCAAAATATTCATATTAACTCAACACATATCCAATCATAGAATCTCCTTGGGTGTATCATCATCTAAAGAATAGACTTCCCTTCAAACTAGAAGAAAGATAGTATGTTGATCACTTAGACGTCACAACAACTAATTATAATTAACCATCTAGCGATCAAGTCACAATGCCACACTTATTACTCTCTTTTTTTTATATATATCTCTTTTTTTAAAACATATATATATTTTTTTCTTTTCAATGCAGTGGGTATAAGCGTTACTTAACCATGTTAACTTTAACTACTCTTGTAGCAGGTCTCACTCCGGTGGCTCCCAGACCTCAAAGACCTTAGGGCACCGGGCATTCAATTCCCTTCAGGAGTGATTCCTAAGTAGCAAAGAACACTTGCAAAGTGACATGCTTCTCAAACCCCTATCAAGTCACCATAACGGATATCACAAATCATCCAGATGGTCTAACACTATTTAACTAAAAATCCAAAAGTAATCCACTAATCAAACAATTTGTCAAAATAGATTTGCTCAAGATAACAGGGATTTCCTACAACTAGACTAGCATCAAATCTTTACGAATAAATCAAACTCAATCCTCAAGACTCTAGCAATCAAACAAATAGTTTTTATCATAGGCGGAGTAAATCATACTTCAAAAGCTTAAAAATTTTTCTTAAGTAGCACAAAAGTTTGAAATTTCTAGGAAATTCGAGAAAATTTTGAAAAATTTGGCCCAGAAAAGCTCACCCTACCCCACACTTAAAATGAACACTGTCCTCGGTGTTGAAGGTAGGTGAAAAACGAATACCCCACACTTAATCGAAACATCTATTAACACAATAAAACAAAGAAGATACAATAGATGCCCAAGACTAAGAAATATCCTAAAATAGAAAACACCAACAAGAAAACAAAGCAAAAAGAACAAAAACGAAAAAGAAAACAAGACAAAGGGAAAGAAGAAAAACTAGGTATCCAAGTGGTTGCAGCGGCTGCTGAAATCGAATTGATGTGGTGGTGCGGTGGTGCAGTGGTTCGTATGGTGGAACCTCATCCTCAACAGATATCCATATACCCTTAACTTGTATGTTTATCCATGCTCCGGAGGGTAATGATGGTCACAGGTGTAGTAGATGTGCTTTCCATACTGAGAGTTGCAGTTGCAATATCTATACCAAGAAATCTAGCAACTCTAATAATGTTATGTCACAAAACACCTTCACGAGTGTTAGTAGCATATTCCTTAGCAGTTCAAAGAGAATATTCTAATCATGTCCACAGGAATACGTCTAAAAACATGTGATAACTCATTTATATCTATGACATTAATTACTTCTATATTCTCTTTTCTATTAATAGCATGCAAGCATAACATGCAAACAATGAAGCTCGGAATGAGAAACAGAAGCTTTTGACCTTCTAAGATGAACAGAATGATACACGGTGATATGGTCCTAAATAGATTTTAAGGACAATTCTAAACTCTTCATACTCAAATCATGATCATATCTACCAAGTCTAAAAGAAATAGAATTTTTATGATGCTAAAAAAGTATGGAAGATTTACATACTAGTACCTCGTAAGTAGCTCTTCCGCATTAAAGATGCGGCTATAGAGTATGCATCAATTAATTCATCTGTGCATTCAACTCAAGAATTGCAAGGGTCTCCCAATTAATTCTTCTGCCATGATGTACTAATCTTCTCATAAATGAGTTGTAGCACTCAGTAGCTACGTTCCGATCTACTTGAAATATCCGAAATGAATAAATCGAGATAGCGATTGGTGGAGGATGAACTCTCTTCAGTGTAGCCAGCAAGGTAGCAACTATATGTATACAGAGATAGAGAAAGAGAGTTGAATAAATTTAGAGATAAATAGGGGATGGAGTAATGAATAGCTATGAGTAGCAAAGTTTGCACAGATTCCCCATGAACACGGTCGGCAGTGCACATGCACAATCGAATTCTACCATTTTTGAAGCTAATGTGTTCCAAAAAATTTATATGCAGCAAAATTTCTACTAGAACAATCATTATCCACTCAATAAATCAATTGACAAAACAATGTCTTATCTGGAACATCCAACATCTATTTAATTAAAAAGTGTAATCCCTATGTTGGAACATCCAATTTCTATCATGCCATGATCATTTAGCACACTTGTACGTGTCTGGAACTTCCAGAATCTACTCAAGTAAGCATAGTAGTCCTAAACTAGACATCCAGTCTCTAAATAAACGTGAAAATCCTATTCTGGAGCATCCAGTTTCTAAATAAACAGAGTAGACATAAATTACGCCAAAAACCACATAAGACACCTTTAAAATAAAACACACAAACAAAAGACAAACAAAAAAAAACTCCTATAAAACACAAGGAATGGGTGCAGTAGTGAAAGAATTCCTTTAATAAAATTCATGCAAAAATTCCTTATAAAACACAAGGAATAAGTTTTCCAATTAAGCGTATGAGTCGTTTTCATGCATCTTTAAAACTTAGATTCTAGATTTCACAAACAATGCATGAACGTTTATCAATCATAGGAAATCATCTATAAACTCTCTTAAACTCTCTTATCATGTTAAGAAATAATATAGCTAGAACAGCTATCCGGAAAACAATAGAATATGTATAAGAGCAAAGGCTAAGATTGATATATGGATTGTCATTAATTGTAAGCAAAAGCTCTTTTGTACCTCTTTAGTGCATCCGGAATCAATCTCTTTTGTTCCTTACTGAGATTTGCAATTATAATCAAGGAAGTTCATACCTTCATCTTATGAATCCATAGTAGAAATGGGTTGGCTAGCCCTTTCGGTTTCAATTTAGGTGGATCCTCGCATGATGAAGTCAAAAATTTTCAGTTTTTGATAATACCAAAGATAGATTAGGCATGAGTTTTTTTTTTTTTTTTTTTTTTCGACCCTAGATAATCTCTAGAGTTTTTCCTAGTATGGTTTTAGAATGAATTTTCTGAAACTAGATGACCTTAATTATTTAATTCTAGATAATCTCTAAAATTAAAAATTTAGGAAACCTTATACTTAGGAAAGTGAGGTCTAATTCCACTAATCAAGTCATAAAGGATAGATACTATCGTTACCAAATCATAAAATTTCTAAAATTTTGATCAGTAATTTTAAAAATATTATGAATTTTAGCATCCCCGGCACGTCGCCAAAAACTGGTGTGTGTTTTTGTGAGTAAAAATATAGTATCATATAAAGCAAATAATCTCACAAAATAGTGTCACATAATCAAACACAACTAAGGCAGAGTACCTATCACATGCAGATAGTAACACGGGTTGGCTTAAGACCTCGCCAAGACTTGTACTCCGGATCCTTATCATGCTCTAAAGATCTTCAGCTACCACTCCCCTCAACTAAACTATAGGGTATCCCTTATGGTTGAGGCTCAACCCTACACTCGAGAAGAAAGAAAAATGAAAACCGGATCTCGACTAGAGCTTATCACGAAATTCCTATTGGCTAGGAACTCGGAAATGCTCCCTGCTCCGAGTGATTCCGGTGTGCCAAAGCTTGCACATGATGCCTCTATTTATAGGGGTAAGTTGGGCTGGAAAACAGAAATTTTCCAATATGGGACATTTACTAGGCCATAAGGGGCAGTGTCGCGCATTGTGGCATGACGTTGTGGCATGACACTTATATGGCACGTTGTTGCGCGTGTGTGGCACGATGTTGCACGCGTTACTCTTAAATTACAATTTAGTCCTTGATTTCTTCCTTTCTTCAATTTTGGTCCCCGAAACCTGAAATCGAAAAAGAAAAGAATTTGCGTAATTCCCATTCAATTAAGTCCAATTAACTCCATAATTAACTCGAATTGAACACAATTAATGTATAAAAATACGATATAAAATCGAGTTATCACAACATCGGTTTTAAAACGCTTGTTGTCTTTCTTCGTTGATATAAAGGTTTTGAAAATATCTTTGGAGTAAAGGAAGTGTTTACATTCAAGGCACTCATTTCAACTGAATTAGAAGATTGATTGAGCTTATGTTGTTGCTTAATCTGTTGTAAAGTATGATTCACCTTATTTATGGTAGGCAAAGGGTCTAAGCTCAACAAATTAGTCTTCACCCGATCATATGCATGATTGAGACCAAAAGCAACAAACAGCCTTCCTTCTCGTCCAATCCATCTCAAGAATCTTCTTGAGAATTCCACAATCGTTCAAGATTACCAAGCCCCACAAACCCAACGCAACCTTCAAGAATCATAATTCATCCCCTTCAATCTCCCATAATAATTAATATACTCAATCTTTCATTCCAACAGTAGATTTTTCGATGCAACTCAAACAATTGAGGAGCATTTGTGTGACCAAACCTCTCAACAAGTTCAGACTCACAATTCACCGGAAGAATTAACAAACATAAAACTAGCAGCTAAATTCTTATCCATAGAATTCAAAATCCATGACATAACCATATAATCATCCCCCACCCCCTCCATAATCGAATTTTCAGAACCTAGAGAAGGAAGTGTTCTATCTCCGAATTGAAGCTTATTTCGTGCTATTAAAGCCCCCCCCCCCCGCGAGCACCAATTACAAAATTCATACAATATATAGTGTTACCAAGCCTGTATGCACGAATTATCTCCATTTGAAAATAGTAAGCATCATTGAAGTTGATGCTATTATTCAATTGTTGAGAAGAATCGAGCCATAGCAAAACAAAAATGATATCGTTTGATTTAGTGGAAAAAGGAAGATAAGAGGGAAAGAAAGAGACAGAGAAAAATATAAACAAAAGATGGTTGAAATTTAAAAATTAAAATAATATATATTTATATATATATCTATGATTTAGTGATTAAAAAAATAAGTAGAAGTACATATAATAACTATAGAATTTTTCGACTATAAGATTCATTAAAATATCTTAAAGGTATAAAAATATGTTGATTTGGGATATTTACTCTTTGATTTAAAATCTTTGTAGAAATTTAAAAATTAAAAATAAAATATATATATTTATATATATCTAAGATTTAGTGACTAAAAAAATAAGTAGAAGTACATATAATAACTATATAATTTTTCGACTATAAGATTCACTAAAATATCTTAAAGGTATAAAAATATGTTGATTTGGGATATTTACTCTTTGATTTACGTTGAAATTGAGATATTTAGAAATAGATATAATGGATATGTAAAATTAAAGTTATGTAATGTCTTTTTGACCCTATATATATAACACTTAGGTCATTAGTTTGAAAACAAAGGAAAAAGAAATAAAGAAAATGTCTGCAAACGATGATGATAAAACTAGTAGTCTCATAAATCTACAGAAAAATTTAGAAAGAGAAAAGTACTTGCAGAAGAAAATACTAGATTTGAGTAAAAATGATGATTTTCAGGAAGCTATCAGTAGACATTCTGATGAAACTAACAATCGTCAAATTATCAACCTAAAGAGAGCAGCAAGTAAGGCAATAATGAGGCGACGAGAAAAGTATGTGAGGGAATTTATCAATAGAGAGGTGATTTATGTATCAAATGATGCACACTTAGAAGCAGTAATTTTCTTGAAGAGGAAAGGCTGGACCGGAAAGGCATTGATACATCAAGAAAAGTTTGCAAGTGAACTTTCTAAGAACAATATTCCGTTCATTCTCGAAGTTCCCTAAGAACAAGATTCCCAGGTGATGGCCTGAAATTGTTGCTGATATAAAGAAACAGTCATGGAAATGCATTTTATATATTTTTTTTCTTAATTTCTTGAATTCTTGATTTGTCCATTTTTCTTTTCTGTTTTTAACATTCTATGCTCTTATATACATATCAAGATTCTATTTGTATATCATCAACAATTCTTTATATTTTGAACATTCTATGCTTTTGATTCTATTTTTCTTTATATCATCACCATTGTGTGTCTACCTTTTTCACAGCATCGAAATTAACCTTAATTTTTTAATATAAACCTTTTTAACATAAACCTCCTTGAGTTGGCGGTGTCTATTGAGGAACCTTTAAAGCTGCAACTTGAATATGGCAACAACCTCCCTCATACCCAACAACTTATTAATATTACTGTTCTATAACATGTTAATTTTAGAAGAAAAGAATGAATCTTGTGTCTCTTATTCTGTAACAGAAATTCTGAAATGATCCACATTTGGTCTTCTCCCACTCCGAGCTTCTTACGGTGTCATGTTTTGAACCGCAAAAGTGGGACTTCTATTCAAAATATGAATGCTCCAATTTACTGCTTTTGGCCAAAAAATTTTTGGAATTCCCTATTCCCAACAAACCTCTCACCATGTTGAGAATGGTTCTATTTTTTCTTTATGATCCACTATTTTTCTGTGGTGTATACGCAGTTGTACGTTCTCTTCGAAAGCCACGCTCTACATAAAAAACTTCAAATTCCGTTGAACAATATTCACCACCACGATCTATTCTTAGTGTCTGAATTTTCTTTCCTATTTCATTCTCCACAAGAGCTTTAATGTTTTGAAATATAGAGAAAGCTTTTGATTTTTCCTATAAAAAATAAACCCAAGTTTTTCTGGAAAGATCATCAATAAAGGTAATGAAGTATCGTTTACCTCCATTAGAAGTTGGATTTATTGGACCACAAATGTTTGAATGAACAAGTTGCAAAACTTCCTTTGCTCTCCATATGATTTCCCTTTTAAAAATTCAGAACGATGTTGTTTTCAAGCAACACATTCTTCACATATTTGAGATGGAGTGTTGATTTGAGGACCTGTAACCATATTTTTCTGTTGGAGGGTCTTCAATCCACCAAAACTCAAGTGCCCGTAACGAAAATGCCATAGGCATGAAGGATCCTTTCTTTCAACCATCAAACATGATTGAATGCTCTCAAATTTCAATGGAAACAATCTGTTAGAACTCATCTCAAAAGATGCAATAGCACCTCTAGTAGAATCATAAATTTCGCAAACACCATTCTCAATAGTAATTATATAACCCTTTTCTTGTAGCTGACCAGCACTCAATAAATTACTTTTCAAATCAGGGACATATAACACATTAGAAATAATAATTTTAGAAAATATATATATAGAACTCATGAAAATCAAGAATTAAAAATTTATATATGTTAATGGTGGATTTTTTTTTCATAATTATTATCATTATTTTTGTTTTAATTCTTCGTGGAGTCTTTAGCAAAGAATGTAGGAATGAGTGTTTGCGTAAGGGAGAGAGAGCAGTATACATAAATTCATAAAGCTGAGGGCAAGAATTTGCTGAAATAAGCTTAAATTGCAAAAATATTGTTATTTCTAAAAAAAATAAATAAATAAAATTAAACAAATTTACCTTATATAACTAGATGATCCCATGTGAAATTGATAACTATTTATTTATTATTATTATTATTTTGTAGTCTTCCTCAATTAAACCCTTAAGCATGCACAATTTGTATGCTAAGATTCAACAGAAGTAGTAGTAATGCAAAAGTCCACTTTTCTCGATCGGTTTCTCTTTATTTTTTCAATAATTGCATTGAACTTTATCACCTTAACATCAATTTCATCCTTCCATAGGGCCATTATGAGATTTCCTAAATATAGGACAAACTTGGGAAAACTCCAAGGTAATATATATTATACTTTAAAATTTACAATTATGAAAGTTTCATTTGATGAAATCAGTATATAAAATCTTATGAATTCGAATCAATTATAAATTCATTGGAATACAATATTTGTAGATCAAAATTAACAGACTGATTGAATAAAACTAAAACATTGTTTCTAATTGTGTGCCATAATTCCTTTCCTTTAGGCTAAATTTGCCATCCATACACTGCAACCGCGGATCCACAAATTTTCTTTCGAATAAAAAGAAGCCTAAATATTTGCACCTTGCACTTGTAAAAATATTGATAAAAGAATAAAGAATTCCATCTTTGGCAAATTATTAGTATTAAGATAAATCTATTTTTTAAACTTGATTAATTTTCAAGCCTACTCGAATAGTTCACGAAAATAATCACGCATTCCTAAACAAATTATAAATATTTATATATTATTAAAAAAACTCTAATATTTAAATTAGGATATATATATAAGTTTTTTCTCCTATTTTCCCTAATCTATAGTGACGATTGCCCTTTCTTTACTTTCTCTGGAGTCCAAACTCAACTCTCCTTCTACCTTTTTGACAAACCCTAAAAAATGTGGCGCCTCCCCTTCCTTTAGTTTCTCCTAAAGCTATAAACAAACCAAACTGTTCATGAACAAAGCTTGTTCGAGCTCGTTTATTAAACAAACGAAGCTCAAACAATTTTTTAAGCTCGATTAATTTTCAAACCTACTCGAAACTCGTTCGAAAATTAAACAACCCAAGCTCCAACTTCTGATGTTCGGTTCGACTTGACTCGTTTACAGCCCTTTGCATCTATAAATATTATCTCTTTGATCTATTTATTATAAGGACATTAATTAAATAATAATATAATGAAGAGATATCTTAAAAGGTTATACGATTTTGAAAACTTGTGTCTTATAGTTAAAGAGACATATAATTTATATTATTTTAAATATCTTGAAAAACATCAACAATATCACCATTATTATGAAATTATATAAATATAACACAAACAAAACAACTAGATGAAAAGTAAGAGAGAAATGTAGAGAATAGAGATAATATTATTATATCTCTTTCAAAGGATTCTTCTTGGTGTGTGTCTTTACAAAGGGTAGTAGACCCTCTATTTATAAGGGTGAAAAAGGGGAGAGGATAACCATCAAGGGTAACACTTGTCACCCGACATTAAATGCACGGGAGATACCTCACCTAAGAGATAAGTACTAGGTGACATGTGTCACCTTAGAGATAAGCATTACTTGTCTTCGCCCCACCAAAAATGGCCATAAAATTTAGTTGTAAGCCCCATTTTAAAACACCATAGAAATTTCTCTCCGACTCTAAGATTGTGATACCCTAAATCATCATCTCCGGAAAATATGTGAGCGGAAAACTTTTTGATGTTGTCACGAAAACCATTAACTATGTAGACATCGTAATCTATAAAAATACCAGAAACAAGAATTTGTTGAGCAACAAGTAAAAATAAAGCGAAGAGTAGATTCTGTTTCACAATTTTTTTACCCATATGTTGAAGAGGGAACCAAAACTATATATGCACCATGTTATTCACAATACTTCGATATATATATAGGTGTGATCTCTCATGGGACTCTTTTCGTGAATAGAGTTAGTTTTTATAATTCTATTCAAAAGCTAATAATTAATAAGAATTGAAAGATAAAAATAATGTATTGATGTGACCTGAAGTCCTATATCTCTCGCCTAGGACATCTCTAATCTAAGGAGTTATTAAGTAGGGGTTTGAAGAATTTACTTCATCACGCATTTTAAACGTGTGAAGCTCACTTGAAGGGCCAAATTGGACAGTATCATTGGTATTTTATAATGCATATATTATTTATAAATTTCAAGAAGGATATGATTTTATTAAACTTGTAATCTAGAAAGATATTACAAAAATATAGAAATGAAGAAAAGATAACAAAATATCGTAATAGTTTTAGCTTTAGTGGTTTGTTTGCATTCATTCGAAAGGGTATTTATCAAAAACTTAATTTAACTTCAAAATACTTGGTCAACTTTTTTCTTATCCATTTTCTATGAGGAAATAAAGGCAAAGTCATATAATAAGTCGTCATTTTCCTTCTCTTGATCATATCAATGCTTTGCTATTGCCTTTAATGTGCCTTTATGTTTATTTGAATTGATAAAGTAGATAACTCACTTTCGATTAATCTAAATCAACTAAATATAACATATATAATATAACTTAGTTTAAG
>JAHSUH010001838.1:0-81892 GCA_025388415.1 Cynanchum wilfordii
CATTTATGGTTCTCGGGATGTTCTTTAACTCATCGATCAAGGAATACTGTATACTCTGGGGATCGTTTGAGAAGATTGATAATGTTCAATGTAAAATGCTTGTAATTGGGGCTGAACAATCATTCAAAGATCTAAAACCTCCCAATATATTGATTAAAGAGCCTGAGTTTCCTCCGGTGATCATAGATGATGCATATCTTTATTGGTTGCTACGTCCTCGAGCGCGTTATTTTGGTAGTTCCGATGATGTCTCTTGTGAAGAAATAATTATGGCATTTGACACTAAATCAGAAGAGTTCAGTTTGATGCCACATCCTGGCTCAACAAATACTTGTGAAAGGTACAGACATACTAACATGCACATTGTCAAGATTGATGGTTGTCTATCTTTTGTTAGACTTGAAGATGATAAAGAGTCACTCATAGTCAAAATTTGGACGTTGAAAGATCTTGATAAAAGGCTTTGGAAGAAAACCTACAAAGTTTCTTTTAATAATAATTGGGATGATTTATTTGCTAATTTACAAAGAAGTTGGTTCTATCTATCTCATATTGTAGTGATGGCATTTGAAAATGGAGAACTGTTATTGGAATTGTTGACTAGTAATGGAGATCACAAATTATATGCATGCAATCTTAAAAATGGCTCTGTAAGGAAGATCGGGAGCAAATACCATAAGTGCGATCAATTTTACATGTATGTTCCAAGTTTTGCCTCTCTTCAAAAATGAATTGTTCAGAGAGGGAGCTTGCTGCACTTTCGATATTATTTTTATTTTTGTTTTCTCTATTTATTCAAAATAATAATAATATATATTTATGATGATCAAAAAATATTGAGTGTAAAACTTGAAATCTCAAATTGTTTAGTTATTATTTAGATGGATTTTTTTTTTTTTTTTTTTAAATTAGAATTGACTAATTCAAATTCAATTTAGCTTGCATCTCTATTTGTCTCATATGAGTAAAAAAAGGCTCCTTTTAACTGACGGCATTCACAAATCTCAGTTGACACAAAGGGAATATCTGAGAGATTTCTCAGAGATTTGAAACCCTTTCAAATACGCCATATATCTGAGGGTATGAAGACAATCTGAAAGATTTTATCCGATTGCTAAATATTATATACTAATTATATTTAAATAAAAAAATTTAAGATTCATAATTTTTTATTTGAGATTTGATTTGATTTTTTTTTTTTTTTTTATTTTTTTTTGAATACTAATTTTTTAGCTCATAATGTTTAGATTTAAAGGTTTTATGGTTTATTATTTTGGATAAAAGATATAATAAATCATTTTTAGTGTATTAATTAAATTTTCAAATTAGACATGAATATAAAACTAATGCAATCACTTCAAACTAATTCATCCTAAGGTATTATTGATTTATGTTATGAATATTTGTATGTCCATAGCTTTAAAGCTTCCACTACCTCCACATAACCTCCATGTAATAACTTATGTAACTTATATATTTGTGTATATATGGCATTCTCGAGAATTATATTCAATAAAATTACAAAGATCTTTGTATGGTTTAAAACAGTCTGGACGAATGTGGTACAATCGTCTTAGTAAATATTTATTGACAAAAGGTTATCAAAATAACCAAATTTGTCCATGTTTATCTATTAAGAAAGAAAAATCAGGATTTGCTACAATTGTTGTATATGTTGATGATTGGAACTCCGGAAGAGATTTTAAGATCAGTAAATTCTTTGAAGAAAGAATTTGAGATGTAAGATCTCGGAAAAACAAAATTTTGTCTCGGCTTGCAGACCGAGCACTTGAAAGATGAAATTGAAATTTTGTTCATCAATCAAATTATACTAGAAAGGTCCTTAAAAGATTTTACTTGGACAAAGCATATCCATTGAGTACCCCAATGGTTGTTCGATCACTTGATGTGAAAAATGACAATTTTTGACCACGTAAGGATAATGAAAAAGTTCTTGGTCCTGAAGTACCATATCTTAGTGTAATAAGTGAACTAATATATCCTGGTAATAATACAAGACTTGATATAGCTTTTGCTATTAATTTATTAGCAAGATTTAGTTCATATCCAACTAGAAGAAATTAGAACGGAATTAAACATGTCTTTTGATACCTTCGAGATTTCGAGCAGACTATGTTCTTATATGTGGAGGTACTACCAATTCATAGCATTCTACAAAACATACACTAGTTGCGCTACTTCTTCGTATCATGCAGAGATTATAGCAATCCATGAAGCAAGAATCTCCGACAATAATATTTTATGAAGATAACCCGACATGTATAGTTCAATTACAAGAATGATATCTCAAACAAGATCGTATAAAGCAAATTTCACCAAAATTCCTCTTCGCGCATGATGTTCAGAAAAATGGTGATATTAATGTACAACAGATCCGTTCAAGTAATAATTTGGCAGACTTGTTCACAAAGGCATTACCGACTTCAATATTTGAAAGATTGGTCTATAATATTGGAATGCGTCGGTACAAGATATTGTGTAATGATCGGGGGAGTGTACAAGGAATGATGTACTCTTTTTCCTTCACTAGGTTTTTTTCCCACTGGGTTTTTCTCTAGTAAGGTTTTAATGAGGCATATTCCTTGTACAATGGACATCCAAAAGGGGGAGTGTTATGAATATTTGTATGTCCATAGCTTTAAAGGTTCCACTACTTCCACTACCTCCACTACCTCCATATAACCTCCATGTAATAACTTATGTAACTTATATATAATTATAAAGAGTTATGTTTGTATGTATATGTGTATATAGGTTACACATATATCATCCCTATAAATAGAGGGTTGCTTATATGATTTGGTACAATATATATGAAATATACAAGAAGAAGAATGCTCTCTTCCCTTTGATCTCTATCTTATATTTTGTTCTAATTTCCTTTTGTTAACTATTGTTTTATAACAATTTACAGTTTATGATTTTAATTTATAGTATTATAATTCAGTATTCCTGTTTTATGTTTTATTTATTTCTTGTTTAATATTAAATATAAATAGTATATTTTAAGGGAAATTTATTAGCATTATTTTTCATTTTATATTATTTCAATTAATAAGGTTCTTTTACGAAAAAGATGTGTTAATTTAAATAATTTTTTTAAACCAATTTAATATTACAAACTTTATATTGAAATATAAAGTTGCTAATTGATATTTTTTTTTATATTGAAATATAACTCATCTCCGGATATCCCTTCTGCAACTCCTGGACTGTGAGAGATCTTCCTCCGACTCCGATAAATCGGTTCATTTTAAAGGTTAATATTGTAATTTTATAAAGTATGAAACTTTTTTTTTTGGTAAATTAAAGTATAATTAAAGAAATGTATTCTAAGGTTTTGAAATTAAAGAAATTGTGCCACCAATTATAATTAAGATTAGTTACATTAACTGTTTAGTATTTTTAATTCCTTGATTTAGAATTATATATTTGATTAATTAGATTTTTAGAAATGGATAAGTTTAGAAGCCAATTATAAACAATAAATTTTTTTATCATTATCTGCAAAATAAATAATAAAAAATACATGTGACAAGATAATAATATATATATTTTATGTTGGTTCCAATCTTTGTATATCTCTACCGCCAATTCTTTTCGTTGTGGATCTGGGGCCTTTTTGGACTTGATCTCAAAGGGAGGATGTTTCGAACAATCCGGGAATCGTCGGAGTTTCTTTTCTTCTTTCTAATCCACCTCTTGGCTTGGCTTTCTATTTATAGATGAAGAGATGACCAAGAGAGGGTGATGTGTCATCATTTGATTGGTAGAGACACTCTCTTCTATTTCATTGGTTGATGTTGTCACCTATGTCCACATGTTTTTATTTTCACCTTCATAATTAATTAAATCATATCCAAAATTTCAAAAAAATTTGTGTCTACAAATTGCCCCCTGAAACTTGTTGAGGTTAATTTGAACAATTATTACATGGATAAGTTTCAATATATCTGTCAATGGTTGTGTGGTGGAGTGGCGGAAGGCCATCCCCACAACCACCCCTTCGGGGGTTCGACACCCAACAGCCCCCTCCCCATGTATAAAAAAAAAAAAAAAAGTTTCAATATAATCTCATTATAAAAAATAAATATTTATATGGGATAAAAATTATTGGAAAGAAAATTTACGAATGATATTTGAGTCTATCTTGAATCTTATTCACAAATAAATATGATTCAATTTCAAATTTAAGTAGATCGAGATAATATTTTTTTAAAAAAAATCGAATTGAGTCAATTTGACTCGAGCATAAATACAATTTTTTTTCCCTTTTTTCTTCCTGAATTGTTTTTTCTCGGTTTTTTTTTTCTTGCTTTTATTTTTTCTCTTTTATTATTTTTTTGAAGACTAAACTTAGAATTTATATTCTAAGCTTTCTACCTATGACTTACCTTTTAGGAATCAAGTTTAACGTAGTTCAATATCACAAATAGTTTATACACGTAGACATTTTATACTCATGCCAAGGAGTCTTCTTTGATATGTAGACATTTTATAGTGTCAAGTAGTTTTTTTTTATATGTAGACAGTTTATAATATGGATAGTTTACACTAGTGTCAAAGAGTTTTTGACATGAAGTTGCAGTATAAATGTTGATGGCACTGCCTCTTGAGTTTTAATTTTTTTGGATTTGAATGTTGGATTCGAGGGCTCTTGATCTTGAAGGGAGGATGCACCGGAGCTTCGCTTCTTCCGAAACTATGGACGATTCCCTTCGGGGAATCATCGGAGTTTCTTTTCTTCTCTCCGATCCACCACCGATTTCACCTCACTTGAATTTTTCTCTCGTTCTCTATTTATAGATGAAGAGGTGACTAAGAGAGGGTGATGTGTCATCATCCGATTGGTAGAGTCACTCTATTTTATTTTATAGGTTGATGTTGTGACCCTTACCATATGTCTTTACTTTATTCATTCCCATAATTAATTAAATAATATCCAAAGTTAATAAAATTTTGGTGTCTACACCAATTAAGTTTATGACTATAATTATTAAGTTTGTAATTTTATAATAAATTGGAACACACACTACACGCAGGGAGATTCTATGATTAGATGTGTGTTGATTTAATATGGATATTTTGAATTATTTCTTCTTGATTTGCACATGATTCATTTGATGAGGAATTATGAGTAATTCACCCTTTAATAGTCTATTCTGATTTTCTTAGCAGTTTGAATTGTTGAACACCTCCTATATATGCTAAATTTGTGAGCATGATTAGTTGAGTTATATGTGTTTTATGGGACTATATTTAGTGGTTTCCTTGGGGACAAGCAAAAAGCTAAGTGTGGGGTATTTGATAACTCGATTTTATATCGTATTTTTGGTATGATATTTTTGTTCAATTTGAGTTAATTATGGTATTAATTCGTTGAAATTAGTTGATTATAACATTTAATTACATTATTTTGGTTTCAGGAAAGTTTTGGGGCAAAATTACAAAATTGGGCAAAACCAGGGGCAAAATTATAATTTTTGCAAAATCTGTACAGGGTGTACACCCCAGTGGACGTCCGTCCGGCTGTACACTCACTCGGGACGACCGTCCAGAGCATCATAGGCGCGATTTTTGAGATTTTCACCCGTAAAATGTCCATAGCGCCCCCGATTTCACCCCTATAAATAGAGGCACCCATTGCCACCTTTTGGCACACCGGAATTGCGAGAGAACACGTGAGTTCTCGAGTACTCTCGCAGATCTCGGCTTTTCATAGTTTTCATTTTATTTTTCAAGCTTGAGCCTCAACCATAAGGGATAGCTCGAGGAGATTACGAGAGGCGTGATTGTAGAGGACTTAAAGATCACGACAAAGGATCGAAGTTAGGAATCTTTCAAATATACGAGTCATACCGTTGGGGCGTGACACAAAAACGGCAAACTTACTTTCTCCTTATCTTTTAATTCTTGTATTTCGTTTCCTTTCATTTGTTATAATTCCGTGTCATAGTTTTCTATCTTTAGAATGAACAATTAGAATTTTTATCTCACATTTCCGGAAAGGATACGTTTTAATATACATTGTGAATTGCTTATTGTCTTACGCTTTCAATTTGATTTTTGTATTGAGTTTATGCTATGAAACTTAGGTTGATGCATGATACTTAATAGTTAATTAAATTGACAGTTTGTTAAGGAGACCCAACCATAGGAGATTTAACAAATTGTCATATTAGGTCTAATAACTTTCGGCAACCATACTGAAGTTAGGCAGGTTAATAATCTCGAGTTAGTTACCAATGCAATTCTTATGATTAATTTTTTTTTTTTTTTTTTTTTTTTTAATATAAACTCTTAAGATTAACTTATACTCCCCACTTTCTGCTGAATATATATCTCACGTGCTAAGTTATCTAGAACATAGGTGCACTTTTCACAATAATACAATAAACTATTGTCAGAATATTTTGGGAGACTATTTCCCGGAGTAATCTATCTGAGTCAATATGTGATGTTGATCTTGTTGTTACAGTAGGAGGGGATGGTACACTACTACAAGCAAGTCATTTCTTGGATAACACAATTCCACTTATAGGAGTTGATCAAACCGTACTAAAGCTGAAGAGGTTAGCTTACTGGAATAAAATAATGTGGTACACAGTAAATGTGTGCAATAGCAGTTTCTGAAAGTATCTTTATTAATTTGGTTCAGGTGGTAAAACTCAATGAAGAATTTGATGCTACAAGAAGCGCTAGTTATCTCTATGATGCAACCTCTAAAAATTTCGAACAAGTGAGATCATATCATCATCTTCCCTTTATTGCTTTATAAAAATCATAACTGTAGTTAAAATAAGAGCAAGAATTCAATTCTTCCCTGTTAGTTTTGTCATATTGAAGTATCTTGAAGTTTCTTTATACTACCTTGGGTTTTACCACACCTCATTTTATTTTCGTTATACTCGAGGAGAAAATAAATTCAAAATGTTTTTCAATGTTAAATTATTAATCCAATTTTCTCCCCCCCAACCATATCTCCAATTTCATTAATAATAATAATAATTTTTTTTTTTTATATATATATATTTCTTATTTGTTTCCTTGATCTAATTTTAATTGCATAAATTCCATATTACAATTTATATATTTTAGTCATTATCCAAAAATAAAAAATACAAAAAAATATTAAGTTTAATAAAAATAAAATATTAATAAAATTAATAAAGAAAATAAAAATTAATAATAAATAATAAAATAAAAATTTTATAACTTCTTTTTTTTAAAAAAAAACATTATTATCATTATATTTTGGTACAAAAGATAATTAATTAAGAATAAAACATAAGAACCAGAGGCATATGGTAAAGTGGTAGGGGCTCCTCCTCCCTTAACCAATGATTCAGATTTCAAATCCTGACTTGGGTATGAAAAAATGTTAAAAAAACAACTACACTCCTTCTCCCTTAACCAATGATCCAGGTTTCAAATCCCGACTTGGGTATGAAAAAATGTTATAAAAACAACTACAGTCCAACAAAAACAGAGGTCCACGTTTTTCTACAATTAATGCCTTGGGTATCAATCAATTAATGCCTTCAATTAGTGTTGTGAACCCTCCAACTCCCAAGAATTGTTCTTTCTATTGTTTCCTTCTATTTATAATCTATTTAGGGTTTTAGATTTCTAAAAAATCATTAAAAAATTCACTTTGTGTTTGTTGTTGTTTGATTTTGTACAAAAGTTTGGATTTGGTGTTGTGATCTACCTCAGTGTCAATCAATTAATGCCTTCAATTAGCATTGTGAACCCTCTAACTCTCAAAAATTATTTTTTCATAGTCAATTAAGGCTTGAATTAGAGTTATGAACCCTCCAACGCCCAAGAATTGTTCTTTCTATTGTTTCCTTCTATTTATAATCTATTTAGGGTTTTAGATTTCTAAAACATCAATAAAAAATTCACTTTGTGTTTCTTGTTGTTTGATTTTGTACAAAAATTTTGATTAGCTTTGTGACCTACTTCACTATCAATCAATTAATGCCTTCAATTAGCATTGTGAACCCTCCAACTCCCAAAAATTATTTTTTTTCTATAGTCAATTAAGGCTTCAATTAGGGTTATGAACCCTCCAACTCCCAAGAATTGTTCTTTCTATTGTTTCCTTCCATTTATAATCTATTGAGGATTTTAGATTAATCACTACGGGAGAACATCATTTTAGACACATAAAAAATTTGTCTCTAAATAATACATTTTGTCTCTAAATTATTATTAGAGACCGGGTGAAGACTAACATGTTGTTTGTCTCTAAACATGGCGTCTCTAAGCAAGAGACAAACTTTTGATTCGTCTCTAACTAATAGAGACAAATATAATTTGTCTCTATTTTATTTTAGTTTGACTCTAATTTTTTAAAACTATTTTCAATGATATAATATGAAATGGAGTCATTTTGTTTTGTCTCTATTCCCTTTTTGATTCAGAGACAAAAATATGAAATTTCGTCTCTACATTAGAGACTTAATTTTATCTCTATAGTGACTCAATATTATGTTTTGTCTCTATTATAGAGATGAATTGTTGTCACCATGTAGACTCCATTTTGAAATAATATAGAGACAAATTAGAGTTAAAATATTAAAGACAAAAATTAGAGACAATACGTTTGAGATAAATTAGAAACTAGATTTATGGTTTTCATTGTAGTGTAATAGAGACTTTCCTCCATCTCTATGAAGTTCTATATTGAGCAAATATATGGACAAAAGAAAAATAGAGAACATTCCAAAGAATATATATATATATATATATATATATATATATAAACACATATTTCTTTATCAAATAAGCATCCAAATGTCTAGTAAAGATATAATAGACAATATTCATAATGTATTGCAAACTTTAGTGAAAAAAAAGGTAAAATAAAAACTAAGGTAATATTCAAAAGTATTCAAGTACTTACTCTTCATCTTCATCACTTGTTTCTTCCCCACCAAGTCCCTCGGGATGAATGTGTCTTACTTCAAAATTCATGATATTGTTTCTCGTGGATGTAATAAAATTCTTCCAATCATTGTTGTTGTTGTTGATATGTCAAATTTGAGGTTGTTCCCTCTTGAGAACTTTGATTATCACGTACATTACGAACAAATAAATCCTGCAAATACAAATGAACCAACTAATAATAGGCCTTAAATTACACTAAATACCCATGACACACAATCAAAACATAGAAAAATACCATCAAAACCATCCAACTAAGTCAAGTATTAAATAATGTTAATCATCTAAAGATCAAGAATCAAATAAGCTACCCATCGCATTTTAATTGTCTCCATTTTGTATTCAACTAAAGACGTTGTAGAGACAAATTAGTATAGAGACGACATCATTAGACTTACATTTGTCTCTAAAGTTTTTTCAACCATAGAGACAAACAATAGTTTGTCTATATCTTGTCTCTAATATTAAAAATACAAGAAGACAAATTTTATTAGACTCCATTTAGTCACCATTATTTGAGACAATTTTTTTTTAATAGCTAGGTTGACTCTACATAGAGTTGAGATCGAGACCACAATGGATCTGTCTCTATTTTGTATTCAACTAGAGACGTTATAGAGACAAATATAGTAGAGAGACAACACGAGACTCGCATGTCTCTAACAATTTTCCAACTATAGAGACAAAAACTAGTTTGTCTCTATCATGTCTCTAATATTAAAAATTTAAAAAGACAAATTTTATTAGACCCATTTAGTGTATTATTTGAGGCAATTTTTTTAATAGCTAACTATAGAGTTAAAAATCGTGACAAAAATGTCTAGAGACAAAAATTTATAAATAAACTCTAATATTGTTCAAAATTTCATAAATTTTTAATTGTCTCAAATATGTCTCCTATTTATCTCTATGTGGAGACAAATGATGATCGACTCAAAATGTTCGTCTCTAAAACAATGTTCTCCCGTAGTGTCTAAAAAATCATTAAAAAATTCACTTTGTGTTTGTTGTTGTTTGATTTTGTACAAAATTTTTGATTGGCGTTGTTATCTACTTCAGTATCAATCAATTAATGCCTTCAATTAATGTTGTGAACCCTGCAACTCCCAAAAATTATTTTTTTCTACAGACAATTAAGGCTTCAATTAGGCTATGAACCCTCCAACTCCCAAGAATTGTTCTTTCTATTGTTTCCTTCTAGAATAATTGGTGAGTTTGATCCCAAACAAATTTACTTTTGGAAAATTCAGTCCCAAAATATATATTTTTTAACTTTTAAAGTCCCAAACTTTTTTATTAGAGAAAAATAAGGTCTCTTTAACGGATTACGTCAAAAATATAAAAAGTTAATAGTTTATATTAACTAGTTGATTAATCAAACGGTATTTCAAGTGAGTAAAAACTCACCAAACTCGTCAAAAGGTCCTTATTTTTCTCTAAAAGTTTGGTTCTAAACAAATTTAGTTTTGGCAAGTTCGGTCATAATTTATTTATTTATTTTTTTTTTAAGCTTTTAAAGTCTAAAACTTTTTTATTAGAGAAAAATAAGGTCCTTGTTGACGGATTCCATAAAAAGAACTTAAAAACTTAACGGTTCATATTATTTAGTTAATTAAAAAAAGAGTAAAAACGTCAATACATGTGTGAAGAATGAAAAAAAAAATAAAACACCTGAAATTTCATACCATCAGCAATTGAGTCATGATACCTATATTCAGTTATTCACAGATAACCAAAAACTTATGCATCCACGGAATTCAAAAAGAAAGAAATCAAGATTCCATAAGTAATTGAATACCGAAATCAACAAATCAATGAAGAAAAACAAAAGAGGGTGAATTTTAAGAGTGCAAAAAATTCACAGAGACGTAAGAGCAGGTCGGTATTATGGAAATGGAATTAGATTGAGTATTAGAAAATGCAGAAACACAGAGATGAGAAGCAACGCCTAAACCTCTCTTGCTAGGTGGAACATAAGTGTGAGTGTCCATCACTTTGACCCCATGTCTCAGCTTGTACTCCAAATATGCCTCTTTTTCTTCTGTCTCAAATTTCTTCTCTTTCTCATTCCATACTATTTTTGGCCCTTCAGCCCTGCTTGCAGAATTCGCCATATCTTTGCTCACTTCTCTTTCTTCTCTCTCTCTCTCATAAATTTTAGGGTGTAAATTAATCTCTTCCTCAAGCTCCAAAGTAATTTGGGGAATAATTGGTGCAAATTAGTCTCTTCTTTTTTTTCTTTTCAATCTTCTCACTTATATTGACGTTTTTACTCTTTTATTTAATTAACTAAAGGGTAAAATTTTTTTCTAACACCTAAACTATTCCCAAATCCAATTTTAGCACTTAAACTATTTTTTTCACCCAAGTGACACTCGAAGTTTCAAAACATCCACAAAGTGTCCTTCCGTCCATTTATGCCGTTAGGTCAATAAGATTCCGTTAAATGCTCTATTTTCACTGTTTGGGCAGGGGTATTTTTGCACATTATTCTAATTTTTTTTAAAAAAACCCCTAAAAATATACTCTAAACCTAAACCTAATTATCCTCTCTCATTATTATTATTATTATTCCACCTTGGCGGCAATAGCAGGCCACAGTCACGGAGCCAACATAGCGGCAATGGTAACGGCGAGGACGACGACGACAACAATAGCGATTTACCCACTTTATTTTATCCAGCGACTCTTTTGCAGAAAACATACGAAACAATTAAAAATATGACAACGACTCCGACAAGAACCGATCCAAGTAACACGCCTTTTCTTCTTCTGCTTGAACCTTCGAAGTCCCAAATCACCTAATGCGCAAAGGAGGAAATATTAGAAAAATTTACGGAAATTTTCATTTTTCATAAGGAGAAATAAAGAAGTTTCTCAAATGAAAAAAAGAGAAAGTTGGGCTAAATTACTTTTATTTATATAGTATTTTTGGATCTTTAGGGCATTTATTTTAGGAGAATTGGGACCGAAATTGTAAAGAAAGAAATTTTAGGGCATACTGAGTTCAGAAAACAGACATATCCTATCCACTTTCAATTAATGGTTCTAATGTCCATCAAATCTCCAAACCACATTACGGATCCACTAAAATCAATTGTAGAATAAGCCACGCAGGAGCAATTTCTCAAACAAGCTTCTTCACATTCGCCTTCATTTCTTGTAGTCTTGTTGACTTGGATATTCATAGTTTTTGATAAGTTCAACATGGGAAATTTTTTGAAAGTCACCTTTAAACTCACTAGAAGAATCGAATCTTGCCCAATCCTGGGGCTGCCTCGGTGTGAATCCTTCAAGGCATAACACGGGATTATTATTATTATCATCATCTCAATGTGACGTGGTCGTCACCGCTGTACGGTGGTCGTTGTCATCACCTTTGCACGATGGTCGTCGCTGTTAGTTGTTGCCGCTAAGTGGAAGAAGAATAATAATAATGAGAGAAGGATAATCAGAGTTAGGTTCTGGGTTTATTTTTATTTAATTTTTTGTATAATGGGAAAAAATACCCTTACCCAAATAGTGAAAATAGAGCATGTAATGGGAAATTTATTAACCTAATGGTCAAAATGGACTGAAGGCCAGTTTGTGTGATGTTTTGAAAGTTTAGTGTCGCTAGGGCGATAAAAATAATTTAAGTGTTAAACTTTGATTCTAAGATAGTTGAGGTGTTAGAAAAATTCTTTACTCTTAATAAAATAATGTAAACAGTTAAATTTTTAAGTTTTTTAACTGAATCGGTCAACAAGGATTTTATTTTTTCTAATAAAAAAGTTTAGGATTTTAAAAGATAAAAAAATATTTTAGGACTGAACTTGCCAAAAAATAAATTTGTTTGAGATCAAATTCACCAATTATTTTTATTTTTAAAATATCTCAAAATTAGATCTCTTTATAATCATTGATTTATTATTTTAACATTATTTTTTACAATAATATAATTGTATATAATTCTATTTCTATCAAAAAGTAACACAAATTATAACTTATTCCATTAGAAAAAAAAAAAAAAAAAAAGGTAGAAACTATGAATGTGATCTTTTATATGTACTAGATAAACATTTCACATTCATGTGCATAATAATTTAGTTTTTTTATTTATTAGTTTTTTTTTATCATATCTTTTTTTTTTCGTATTTTTCAATTACTTATTCTACTTTTAACTAATTTTTGTTTTTGCACAATATATATATATATATATATATATATATATATATATATCTATAACATAAAAAATAATGATTCTTACGTTTATTTATTTATTGTTATTTTTAGTTTTATGTATTTCAATCTCTATTTTTATATCTCAAATTCTCCACCCTTAGGTTATCTATAATATATATTTTATCTAATAATTATAAATAAAAAAACAAATAATTATAATATTTTTATTTGTGGAATTTTTATATTTCAAGAATATCAAGCATCGGAAAATTGAAATTAATTACAGCTACACTCAAGAATCTCAACTCCAAAACAGTGTATTATTTTAAGTAGTCTTTTGATATTCTCTTTTTTTTTTTTTTTTTTTTTTTTTTGGGGGGTGGGGGATTGTAATTAGTGTTTTGATATTCTCTATACATGGTATTGTGGTATTTCCCACGTAAAATTCTCGGTTTAGTGGAGGGACATCCATTTATAAGTGTTCATGGGATTTCCCTTTCTTAAAATCATCCAATTAAGCCTTGAAAAATCATATCAAAAGGATAATGGATCTCACCGATGATGTAGTAATGGAGATTCTCAAATGGGTGCCTGTAACAGACTTATTGAATTATCGTCTGGTGTGTCGAAGATGGAGGAATTTAATCTCAAGCAAACATTTCAAAGAGATGCACGTGAAATCCTGCAGTCCTCCCATGGCTCTTTTAACTGTTGATTCCTTTGCAGTTAGATATCATTTACTTATATATATACATAACATATCAACTACACGAAGTAAGACATTAACCATTGGCAAACTCGATGCAAATTGTTCATCCATTTCATTTCCTTTAATCTTCACCTATGGTGGCTTAATTGTCTATTATGACAGAGACAAAATATCTTACGGAGATTTCATCTTCAATCCAATTACTGGAGAACAGCTCGCTATAAGCCGTCCAATGGGCGGTTCCAGATTTACGATTTAAGAAATACTGCATACTTTGGGGATCGTTCAAGACACACAATGTTCAATTTAAAATGCTCGTTTTGGGCGTTAAACCATCCTTGAGAGACTTGAAATCTCCTCCAAATATATTAATAGACATTCCTGAGCTTCCTCCGGTGGTCATAGATGATGCAAGTGTAACCCTTTATTGGTTTCTTTGGTGTGCTGCTTCTTCTAAAGAAGCAATTATGGCCTTTGACACTAAAAAGGAGTTTACTTTGATGGCGCATCCTGGTTCTACAAATTCTTCTCGAGAGTTTGACCATATTAACATGCACATTGTTAAGATTGGTGGTAACTTGTGTTTTGTTGACTGAAATGTGAAGGAAAATCATAGTCAACATTTGGACCTTGAAAGATCGAGATAGAAGACTTTGGGTGAAGATCCACAAAGTTTCTTTTAATAATTGGGATGGATTAACTATGAAACATATAAAAAATAATCTAGGGGTTTTTGGAGTAAAGGCATTTGAATATGGGGAATTGCTGTTGTGTTTAAGTTGTTTAGAAGGTGGAACATTGTATGCATGCAATATAAACAATGGCACTGTAAGGAAGATAGGAAGAACGTCCATCTGCCCATATCAGTTTTTCTTGTATGTTCCAAGCTTTGCCTCTGCCAAGGGGAAATGAATTGTCGGAAGGAGAACTGTTTCTTTAAGTAATTTTCTTTCATCTTATTTATCTCTTCCTTCCATTTATGAAATATAAAAATAAGGAAAACTATTTTTCATTCCATTGAAATCTATGTAACCATTAACTTTGAATGAATATTATGCGGAATTTGGAGAAGGGTTTCAGGCTTTTAAAAAAAAAAGTACATAGAGTGTTTATTTTAAAACAATAAATATTATAGCATTTTTTAATTAGTTAAAAATAAAAATTTCAATAAGGTTTAACTCAATTGATAGCAGACTCACTTATAACTTGGACGTCAAGAGTTCAAGACACACTAGATTTTTTTAGGATTTCTCAAACATATAATAATAATAAAAATAAAACCTATTCTTCTAAAGATTGAGTATATTGAATATTTAATTTTGAAAAATTATTACTCTTGATTTTAAAAAATTATTATGTTGATCTCCAATTTTGAATTGAAGAGAAAAATATTATCTTCATCTTATCTATAATCTTTAAGCTCAAACAATTTTTATGTTATTACTAGTAAAATATATATATATATATTTTTTTTGTTATTGATTAGTTTATCTTGCTCTTACTTTTATTAACTTTTATATTCATATTTATTTAATTATTTTTTATTATTATTCATGTACAAGTTTTTTATTCATTTTTTTTATTTGTCTTAATATTTTTTCCCTTAATTTTTAAATTTTTTTTAAAACTATTTTCAACTGTATCATATCAATGGCATTATATGTGGCACTAACTGTGAGATTCTTGCACGATTTGTGGATCCAATTATTCTTCTTACTATAGTTGTACATCTTACCTAGATTAGTATAGCATTAGTCCATTGTATTTATTGTATATTATTTCTTACCAAATTAAGGTTGTACAGAAAGTGTTATTTAAAGATACAGATTAATACAGAAAAG
Source organism: Cynanchum wilfordii (assembly GCA_025388415.1). Lineage (NCBI taxonomy): Eukaryota > Viridiplantae > Streptophyta > Magnoliopsida > Gentianales > Apocynaceae > Cynanchum > Cynanchum wilfordii. The sequence goes on from JAHSUH010001838.1 coordinate 15,688, forward strand.
GCATTCAGCCATTTTGACTCAAAAGTTGTTATAACAACTTTTGAGTCAAAATGGTTGAATTGTGATTGGAGAAGCAGCAGAAGGAATTATCGAAGAAGAAAGAGCAGCAGTAAAGGCTTGGGCCTTCCGATTTTTTGGACGGGTAGGACATTCCTTGATGATGTGCCCATGTTGCTTACAGTAATTGCAGATTTTCTTACCACAATTGCGTGTGAGATGCCCAAACTCCTTGCAACTATAGCATTGTGGTTGTCCTTTCCCTCGATTTCGCCCTTGAGCAGCATAAGCAAGAGTGACAAGATCTGTCGTCTCTTTCGACCCACTTATAACAGCTTGGGTAGCCAATCTTTGTTCTTCATGCAATAGTTCCCCAAAACAGATGTCCAACGAGGGAATTAGATCTCTATTAAGTAATCTAGCCCTTGCAATCTCAAATTCTTGTCTCAATTTCATCAAAAATTGATCTCGCTTACTTTCTTCGTGAACTGTCTGAAGGCCTTCCAATGTCTCTTTAGAGACCTTAGAATAGATAATACCACAATATTCGCTCCATAAGGTTAGTAAAACCAGAATAATATTGCTCAATTGAAAGATTACCTTGACTGAAATTACTGATTTCGTGTTCGAGCTGAAAGCGCCGCGCAGTATTTTCTTGATAATATATGCGTCTCAAATAATCCCACATTTGTTTCGCAGTACCAAAGGAGCGTAAATTATTGATCATATGTGCCTCAATAGATGCTAGAATCGAAGAAATAATGCGAGCTAGCATCTCTGGTCTCCCATTGAAGAAGTTCCTTAGCATTTGTAGGTGCCGAAGAACTACCGTCGATGTGATGCCATAGTTCCTTCCCTTTTAGGAACATCCTGAATTGAAACTCCCAGGCAGCAAAATTCTTGCCTGTAAGTCGAATCGCCAAAGTCTCTGTTGAGGATTTACCGGAAAAATTTTCGGTAGACATCGTCAACAAAAAAAAATCACAAAACCAAATCGTTGATAAACAATATCAACCCTAAACAAAATAGAACAAAGAAGGGAAGAGAAAACAGCCCTAGAACGAAAATCGAAACCTTGCTCCGATATCATAACAACTTTTGAGTCAAAATGGATGAATTGTGATTGGAGAAGCAGCAGAAGGAATTATCGAAGAAGAAAGAGCAGCATTAAAGGCTTGGTCCTTCCGATTTTCTGGACGGGTAGGACATTCCTTGATGATGTGCCCATGTTGCTTATATTAATTGCAGAATTTCTTACCACAATTGCGTGCGAGATGCCCAAACTCCTTGCAACTATAGCATTGTGGTTGTCCTTTCCCTCGATTTCGCCCTTGAGCAGCATAAGCAAGAGTGACAAGATCTGTCGTCTCTTTCGACCCACTTAGTTAAATTTTTTTATAATTTAATTTTATCAATAATTTATGTTAAAAATGTTAAATAGAAAATATGATTTTGGTTATGAAAAAAAAAAACTAAAAAACTTTATTTATTCAAATAATAGGCTCTTTTATTAGTCCTTTATTCTAAACCTAAATAAAAACATTCAAAGGAGCTGAACAAAATTTACTCTTTTTTTTTTTTCATTTATTTCCCATTCATGTAAAAATTCCAAAATTTACCTCATTTTCACTTTCCCATTCTTTCATTCTGTATTGGGACACTGTAATTTTTTCACAAACAGTGATAATTTTTCTTGAAACTTTGAGAGTTCATAACTGCTCTTTGCTCTCTCAATTTCCTTTAGTAGATCTTCAAACAAATTTACAGAAAACTCAGCATAATTACTTAGTTGACTGAGGAATCCTTTCAAGCTTATGCAAAACTGATCAAGACCCGACCTCTGCTCCTCTAAACCTGAGTTTTTGTCCAATCTTGCGGTACTTTTTTGAAAGAGCTTTGGCTTTGACTCTATTTTTTAAATTATTTTTCAATGTGGCTTTTTTTTTCCATAAGGATCCAGTATCCGAACCCACACGGGCCGACTAATCCCGACTCGGAGCGGGTCTAGGGATTACGGACTTAAGCTCCTCCCAATCTCGGTTGTGGGGGATCGAACCTTGGTCCTCCCTTCCAAGTGTAGCCCGTTGCGCCACTACACCAACCGATGATTGGTTTCAATGTGGCTTTGACTTACTCATAAAATGAGTTCTATTGGGATCCACTATCGAAACAGCTGCTTAAAAACTCATTTTCAGCATGAGTCCTATAATAAAATAGGGATAAAACATGGGTATTTGCCCAATATGGCATACTTTTTGAAATCACTGGTCCTATTTTTGAAACTATTTCCCAATATAACTTTGACTTATTCATAAAATGAGTCCTATTGGGGAATAGATACTAGGATAATAAGTCTTAGATAGAATTCATGCGGAGAATGAGTCTTAGTATTTTTTTTTTTGTCCAAAATATGACTGATTTTTATTTTGGACAAAAGCAAATACTAGGACTCATTTTTTACATGAGTCCTATAATTTGCATATGTTCTAAAAAAGAATGAGGCACATATCGGAAGAGACAAAACAAGAATGTGTCTTATATTTTATCTCTATTTAGGATAAGTCATATTTTATCAAATCAAGTACTCTTACAAAATACAATGGAACAACATCAATTCAATTCAATATATAAACCAAAATAAGTCCATCATAACACATACAATCAAAATACAACAATGAGTTTGTATAAAAGGTAAAAAAATATAAAGAGTGAAATACACAATCAACAATCATCATATCGGTCAGTGGTGTTGCCAAAATATCACTAACTTAGTCCTAATATTCGTTTCTTAGAATAAGTCCTACTATTTGGACATGTGAGTTGGAAAGAAGAGGGAAGAAATAAAATGAAGAATAATTGATGACTTTGGTCCAAAACAAATTTACTTTTCGCAACCTCAATCCTAAAATATTTTTTTTAACTTTTAAAGTCCCAAACTTTTTTATTAAAGAAGGTCCTTTTGACGGAATCCATAAAAAAAAATAAAAAATTAATGGTTTATATTGTTTAACTTATTAAAGAAAATGGTAAAAATGTCAACGTGAGAAAAAAGAAAAAAAAAACCATGAAATCCCCAATTGCTTTGTCTCCCAGTAGTAGTTAAATTAGAATCAGCGGACAATGTAAGCCCATTCAACCAACCATGAAATCCCTGTTGCTGTTGCTTCCCCTATGGGCTAGAAGATTCATCGGATTCAAATCTACCAAGAAATGTTGCTTCCCGACTATGTTTAGTCCCCGTGGTCACCGTCAACGTTAGTTCTTCTTCATAAGGCTTCATAGCAATGGCATTCAGTTGTTTCCATTAAATAATTTAATCAAAATGTCAAGCAATTAATAAGGCAAAAAAAAAAGAACAAGAAATAAAAAATTAAATCATTTCTCCAAATTCAATCAAAATTTGACCTTGCAACCGAGGGAATAGAATCCGAAGGAATCAAGAAGACTTTGAGCACAAATTTCATAGGTTTTTTTAAGATATGCATGCGAAGTCCTCCTTCTGCACTACTCCATTGGTTCTCGTTTCTATTTATGATGGCAGTCAAGGTGATTCTAATAAACTACTGCTGCTGCAAAATATTTGGGATACAAAACAAAAGATATCAACCATTCGCGGTTTCATTACAAATTCATATTCTTTAATTACCTATGAGGGCTTAGTTATCTATGATAAATACAATACAAGTGGTGGAGACTTGATCATCTTTAATCCAATTTCCGGAGATAAGTTAACTGTAAGTCGTCCGATGGGTTTAGAATTTAAGATTTTTGGGATGTTTTTTAATACATGGATCAAGAAATACTGTATACTCGGCGATCGGATCATTCAAAGACAATAGTAATGTTGAATTTAAAATGCTCCTAATTGGGGTGGAACAATCCTTCGAAGATCTAAAACCTCCCAATTCATTGACAAGAAAGCCTAGGTTTCATCCAGTGATCATAGATAATTCAAGTTTTTATTGGTTGCTACAAACTCGTAATTATTCACCTACTGTCAATTATATTAATTTTGTTCCTTGTGAAGAAATAATTATGGCATTTGACATTAAAAACAAAGAGTTTAGTTTGATGCCACATCCTCGTTCAAGAAAGTCTTGTCGAATGTACGCACATACTAACATGCACATTGTCAAGATTGATGGTTGTCTATATTTTGTTCGATTAGAATACAATGAAGTTCCGCTTCTACTTCTCCACCTTTCTTTACTGACCTTTCAATAGAGTTATTTCCCTCCTCTGATATAGATTCTCTTGTAGAGCTCTCGGTTTCTGCTTCCAACCACCCTACTCCCGCCTCTACAAAATCTACTCCTGTTGATGATCCTGTTCCTCCTCTTCGTCGCTCCAATCGGGTAAGAGAACCTCCTTCTCACCTTCAAAATTATTATTGTTTTTCTGATATTTCCTCTTTACAAGAACCTCATTCTTATCGTGAGGCTAGTACTGACCCTCTCTAGCAGCAAGCTATGTTTGAAGAACTTCAAGCCTTAGAGAAAACTCATACATGGAATCTTGTGGATCTTCCTTTCGATAAAACAACTATTGGATCCAAATGGGTTTACAAGATCAAAACTCGCTTTGATGGTTCTGTTTAGCGTTACAAAGCTCGCCTGGTTGCTAAAGGTTACACTCAAGAATATGGCATTGACTATGAAAAAACATTTGCTCCTGTTGCTCGTTTAACCTCTGTCCGAAGTCTTTTAGCAATTGTTGCTTTGTTAAACATTGTCCTCTTTTTCGGATGGATGTTAAAAATGCATTTCTCAATGGGGATTTGGATGAAGAAGTCTACATGAATCCTCCTCCTGGATATTCTCATCCTCCACAAAAAGTTTGTAGTCTTCGTCGTGCTTTATACGGTCTTAAGTAAGACCCTCGTGCATGGTTTTCCAAATTTAGCTCTACCATTGCATGTTTTAGTTTCACCTCTAGTCCACATGATTCAACTTTATTTATTCGACGTACTAACAAGGGTATTGTTCTTCTATTATTATATGTGGATGATATGATCATTACAGGTGATGATTCTATGACCATCTCCGACTTGCAAAGCTATCTCAGTCAACATTTTGAGATGAAAGATTTGGGGACACTTAGTTACTTCCTTGGTCTTGAAATTTCTTCTAGCTCGATGGATATTACTTGTCTCAAGGAAAATATGCTTCTGATTTGCTTTCCAGATCTGGTATCACTGATTCCAAAACTGCCTCTACTCCATTGGATACTAATGTCACGTTAACTCTATTTGATGGCTCACCTCTTTCTGATCCCACTTTATATCGACAACTTGTTGGTAGTCTTGTTTATCTTGCAGTAACTCGACCTGATATTGCTTATGTCATCCATATTGTTAGCCGGTTTATGGCTGCTCCCTGTACCACTCACTTTACTGTTGTTCTTCGGATCATACGGTATGTGAAAGGCACTCTTCTTCATAGCCTACGATTCTCGGCTTATTCTTCACTAATATTGTCAGGATACTATAATGCTGATTGGGCTGGTCATCCTACTGATCGTCGTTTTACCTCTGGTTACTACTTCTTCTTGGGTGACTCTCCCATTTCCTGGAGAAGTAAGAAGTAAACAGTCACATCTCGATCCAGCACAGAATCTGAATATCGAGCGCTTGTTGATGCTACTTCTGAACTCATTTGGCTTCATTGGTTACTTGAGGATATGGGTGTTACCCACTCCTCTCATACTGTTACAATGTGATAATAGAAGTGTCATTCAAATAGCTCATAATGATGTTTTCCATGAACGAACCAAACATATTGAAATTGAATAAGTATTTTGCAAATTGAATCTATCTTAAAGTTTTGGTTCGTGAATAAGTATTTTTATATATATGGTTATCTCATTGAAAATTATTGGTACTTGTTCCTTGTACAAATTTGTCAAATTAGCCAGCGTACAAGTCCAAAGGGATAATTTGTAGATATGAAAATTTTATTTAAATATATATATATATATATATATATAAAAATTGTAGATTTTTAATAAAATTTACATGATTATTCATATATTGACAAATCATAAGATGACAATGTGGCTAAACTCTCAACTAATTAGAGGCTTTTTATGTCACCCTCTCCATCTCTATAAATACATGAGCAAATGCCTTCAAGAAGGAGACATACTTGGATGACTATTTCTTCAACTAGATGATGAACGTTGATTAATGATTGCACAAAGTCTGGACGGAGAGATATGTTCTCTTTAGACCCTCCAACGATCAAATAAGAAAAATATGATAAGGATGGAATAACTTAGAAAAATATAAGTTGGATTTTAATAAAAAGACAGGTTGAAAAATTTATCATTCTTTAGTCGTTCACCTCCTTTTATAGGAGGGTTTGCCTTTCATCTTGGAATAATTCCAGCTAAACCGTATGACACTTGTTAATTATTATATTAAGATAAAATGGTACAATTGACACTTATCAAAGCTTTGTGCCAAAAATTAAGATTGAATTAGATTTATTGTACATCTTGTCTTTTAGTATTACAATTATTATATTATTTATACTTTAGAGAAATCCTAGTCTTTTTTCAAAATGACTCAACTTTTTTAAATCACTTCGTATATTGCCCTGTTTTTTAAACTATTTCTCAATTTGACTTTAACTCATTCACAAAATAAGTTATTCTGGGTCTCACTAAAAAAAAAAATTCTCTCTCCCCCTTTTCTCTTTCCTTTCCTTCTCTCTCCTCCTTTTTCCATCTCCTTTTGACGCGTTTTTTTTTTTTTTTTTTCTTCTTCCTCTCTTCCTTTTCTTCTCTAATTTATATCTTCCTTTTCTATCTTCCTTTTATATTTTCTCTTTTCACAATCATGAGTAAAACATTTTTTTTTTTTTTGATTAATATTTACCTTAAGGGTTGGGGATGAAGAAGAATAAGAAGAATAAGAAGAAAGTCGAGGCTTTTTGGCTACTACTATTTGATGATGATTGGATGCAGGAGAAAGCTTTTGGTTGACGTTCCTGAATTTTGATGTCTTAATTTAACACCAAATGGGTAATTATTGTAAAATTTAGCCTATACTATTCCAAAAATAAATTTTTTATCAGAATTACGGAAAAATATAACTCTAATTATATATATATATTAACCTCTAGTAAATTAATTAATTACATTCTCACACAAAATATATATAGTTACTCACACATTTAACTTTTTTTTTTTGTTTTTCACTTCATGATAACATTAACATCTAAATTGTTAAGTGAAAATATATCCCAAATCATTTCATAGATGCATGAAATCATATATATATACATATATATTGCATCAAAGGGTAATCATTTATATACTTCACAAGATATTTTCCCAAAAAAAAATATCATATATATTGTCACAGTGAGTCTTAGGTTAATTATGGATCTCGGCATGGAAATTTTCAAGAATATATAGCACCTACCATATTTTCTTTATATACATATGTGTGTGTATAATTTGAAGATGGAAAAGAAAGAAACAAAGAAGAATATATATATATATATATATATACTGGCCTTGTGGTTCTACCTCAACTTCTCAGCCTCCTCAAGACAATCCAACACAAGAAAATGTGAGTGGTTCAGCTTCTCAACCTTCTGATGACTCTATCGCTGAAGAAACCATACTATGTACCGAAATTAGACCTCGACGCGCGAGTTCGAAAGGCCGTAGATAGATATACCCCTGGATGATGTGTAATACTAATGAACTTGTTTTGACATTGTTGTATTTTAGTTTTAGTTATTACAAATTAACTTCTTGTTTTGATATTGATATATTTAGTTTTTTTGTGCTCATTATTATAGTTTTGAGGTGACTTGGTTAATTGTATAATGTTGTGGTTAGTTATTTGGTGAATTTTGTTATGGTAATTTGATGAATTTTATTCTATTGTGTTTGAGGCGACTTGGTTAACTATATAGTGTTGTGGTTATGGAGAAATTTGTTATGGTATGTTGTGTTTGATGCGACTTAATGTTTTGTTTTCTTGGAGTGGAAAGAATCCTAGTGTTTTGATTTATTGGACAATAAAGAATTATAGGACTCGTATAGAGAATGAGTAGTCCTAGCATACTAGGACTCGTACAGAGAATGAGTTCTAGCATTCTTCACTTCCCAAAATAAGACTTAGTTGTTTTGGACAGTAAAGAATTCTATGACGCATATAGAGAATGAGTCCTAGAATGCTACGACTCGTACATGAATGAGTCCTAGAATTCTTCACTGCCCAAAATAAAACTTGGTCATTTTTTTACCGTAAAGAATTATATGACTCATATAGAGAATGATGAGTCCTAGCATTCTTCACTGTAATGCTATAACTAAATGTTAGTTTCACGTTGACGGATACTACGACTCATTCTTAGAACACAACATCAATGCAATTCAACATATAAACCAAAATATAATAGAAACAAACACAACATCAATTCGATATATAATCCAAAATGAGTCCATTCTTAATACATAAAATCAAAATACAATAATGAGTCTGTTTATAATGCTAGAAAAAGTAGAGTGAAATACACACTAAATAATCAACAATCACCATTTCTGTTGGAGTTGATGGCACCCGACATATGACAATTACCGCATCTTGGAGGTGAATCAGGATTTTTTGCATCCATTGAACCCCGATACCTCCTGGAGTGTAAACGACCTGGACCACTACTCTTCATATTATGTTTATTGCAGTGAAGTATGAATTTGTCTTCATTTGCGACAGGATACAAATTTTCCTCATAAATCAACTTGTAATTAGAGCTTGAATAAAATGGCATAACAAATGAAGTTGGATCCCATCCACGATGTCAACATACTGCAAATACATGAGAACAAGGTATTCCAAATATCGACCATTTATTACAACTACAAGATTGTTCACCGATGTTGATTGTGTAAACATTATTTCCCCTTCCATCTCCCCTCATTGGTGTACAAACTCTATATATTCTAGTTTGAATATTGTAATAGAAAACAGTATGTCCTCTTGCTTTTTTCTCATTCTTAACATATTGTCTCCAAATTATAGATGGAAAAGGATGTATAGTGTGTGCTGCCACATCTTGATATTTACTAAAATAATAAACAAGTTTGTCATAAACAAACTCAACCAAAGCCTTCAGAGGTAAAGAACGACACTTCTTTAAGACACTATTTAATTATTCGGATAGATTTGTGGTCAAACAACCATACATGTAACCACCATCATATGATAGTGTCCATTTTTCCTTATCTATGGCTGCCAAATAATTAAATGCTTTCATGTGAATTTTGGTTACTATATTTTTAGCATAGATTATGATTGAGATTAATTCAAACAAAACAAATAGCTTGTCACTTAAATAACCAAAATATAAGGCAGAGTACCTATCTTATGCAGATAGTAACATGGAAGCATCAACGATTTTACATTTATAAAATATCGTATAGACCCAAAGACGTTGACAACAGCTATAAGCAATTATTAGATATGACAAGAATTTATTAACAAAAGTTAACCCTAGGATAAGAATCAATTCATAAGATTGTTGCTAGAACATAAATAGAATTGAAACAGATATGGTTTAGGATTCTTATTCAGTTCGATGATTCAATTAGAATGACCATATTCAAAGATGTAGCTTTAAGCGAGATCTAAGGAAATTGTGATTAATATTAACTTTACCTCAGTACGGTCGTTGTAAGTAACTCTAAATATTTTTAGATTGTTTATTAAGGCGTCAATTTAATAAAGTAATCCAAGATTTGCATTAAGCATTAACTCAAGATTATTAGGCTGTCTAACCTCAGTACGGTCATTGTAAGTTATTACACCTAATCCGGCAATTCGTTAATTCTCCTACGGTCGGGTTTACTTAACAAACCGTCAATTAATTAATTATTCCAATTATATGCTCAACTAGATGCAAACCTATATGTCATGGCATAAATTGAATAAGAAACTAAGTTGAAAGCATAAAGCAATAATAATCACAATGATAATCACAAACAGTATCCTTCCCGTGAAATTAATAAAAGCTCTAATTGTATCATTAATAATATAAGAATCCCATAAGACAGAGTTATAGTAAATAAAGAACGAAAAATAATAGACTTGAGAAGAGGGAAAAGAAAAGTTGTCGTTTGGTTGTCACTACTTCGACGGCGGGACCCGACCTCCAATTCTTCTCGAACCCTACTAGCCTTCGTCCTTGTCTTGCCCACGAAATCTTCTAGAATCACACCTCTCAACTAAGCTATAGAGCTCTCCCTTATGGTCGAGACTCAAACCCTAAGCTAAGAAGAAAAATATAATAACTAGAAAATATTTAACTATGAGGGTAATTTCCGAGAATCCAAGAGAGTGGAGACTCGAAATCCCTCAAATTCTCTGCACTCTGCACTCTCTGGTGGGTTGGTGGTTGATGGCAAAGGCTTGGCTGCTGCCTCTATTTATAGGAGTAGTAAAGGAGTTGGAAACAGTGAAAATTTGATGTGGGACGCCAAATCTGACTTCAACACGGGCTGCAACACGGGCAGGAACACGCCCGTGTTGATCCTTTTTTCCAAAAATTGCACTTTTAGTACCTGATTTCTCCATTTCTTCAATTTCAGTCCTGAAACTTCCAAAAAGAGAAAACAGAGCAAATTTGCGTAATTTCCATTTAATTAAATCTTATTAGACTTTAAATTAAACATATTTAAACATAATTACCCCTTAAAAACACGATATAAATCGACATATCAAGATTACCCCACACTTAACCTTTTGCTTGTCCTCAAGCAAATTACTTAAACACGGAATAATCTTCCAAACTTCATATATCATGAAATCAAAAAGTAAACTTTCCAAAAATTTACTCCTTAGAAAATCAATTCTATCAAGACTTTTCAATTATGCACAAAGAATATAATACTCTTGCTTGCCTCATAAACTATTCTTTGCAAAGATCAAATAGAAATAACTTGAAACTTATATTCATTCAACACATGTCAAACAATTTCCCTGAGGTGTAGTGTGTGATTTTGACTTCACTAATTCAATCAATAGGTTCTCCCCAAACAACAAGAAATAATAGCACATCAATCTTTTAGGGTTCACAACAACTCATCATAATCACTCTAGGAACCCAAGTCGAATGCCAAATAATCTAAACTTTTTTTTTTTTTCTTGCACGAAATTTTTTTTTTTTTAATAAAAAAACTCTAAATGTAAAAAGAATGTTGTTGCTTAACAATATCAACTTTAACTACCCTTGTAACGAGTCTCAATCCGGTGGTTCCCAGACCTTAAAGACCTTAGTGCACCGGGCATTTAATTCCCTTCAGGAATGGTTCTCACGTAGCAAAGGATACATGTAAACAGACTCTTATTACCAAAAATAAATTAACACAAAACGAATGGCAATCTTCTCAAATTATTTAAAGCAACCACAATAGCTATCATGCATTCCAAAAGATATCATGCTATGACCTCAAGTGTCCGAAAATAATCTATCAATCAAACAGTTAATCTAATTTTTGTGCTAAAAAATCATTCAGGAATTTCCTATAAAAGGACTTGTATCAAACTTTTATAAAGATTTCTCATCATCTCCAAAAGACATAAGCATTGAATTAGTTAATTTATATCATAGAATGAGTAAATAATCATTCTGCATAAAATACTTATTCCGGATAGATTTTGAAAAACTTTTTTTTTTTTCAAAAAGAATTTGAAAAATTTCGAGACAAGCAGAAACATTCGAAGACACCCCGGACTTATTCAAAAACAAGGGAAAAATGAAAAACGAAAAACAAAAAAACAAAAAGAAAAAGGGAAGGGAAAAGAACCGGGAATCTGATGATGATTCTTGTTGTCCGAATATCGTCCTTCAAAGTCATATCACAAAATTACCTAAGAAATTCTCAGAATAAAATGGTGATTTAGTACTTTTTTATCAAATGATAAACAATTTAAAAAGAGAGAATATCAAAGGATGAATTAATACTAAATAATTTGGAGAAATATAAATCAAGAGATTTATAGAGTAACTCAAAATTCTTTCAAGAATAAATCCCTATAAAGCTTTTAGAAGCCTCAAAAGTAGAAGAACATTACCATGTCTTCTCAACAAGATTCCTATAATGAAAGAATATCCTACTCAAGTTACCTGTATGGTCAATTGATTGCAATTTTATCCATAATGACTTTGATTATAATGACAAGTATCCTCAACAATAGATATAGCCTGTAAATGAAATCAAGTTGTGCATGCATTCACAATAATTTCATAACACTCAATATCTATCTAGAAAAATATTTGTCCGGAACATCCAACAATTCAAACAATTTATAGCACATAAGTCCTATCTGGAACATCCAGATGCTATTCATGAAAACCCTAAACTGGAGCATCCAGTCTTCTAATAAAAACAGAGTAGTCATGAATTACGCCAAAATACCAAATAAGACTCTTTAAAGAATGTAAAGAATAATTCATCACATATACTTATTTGCAAAAAGGAAGAATTAAAAAATAAAACAAAGGAAATAACGAAAACAAAAAAAAAACGGAAAGAAAGAGAAAGGAACTAATTAATTGGAGAAGGACTTGCAGGAGAATATTCTTCTTCCACATCTTCATCCGCAGAATCATAGTATGGAGTTGTTATTTTCGGCTTCATATTTGGTTGTAAAGATTTATAATAACTATTCATACTTTTTGCCTCTAACCTCTTTAGGCGAATATCTTGTTGATATGCTACTTCCTTTTGATCATCAATAGCATCCATCATAAATTTCTCAAACTCATTCTTAGGAATATAAGATATATTCTTGTCCGAATTTTGTTGCTTTTCTTCTTCCTTGGGACTTGGGGGTATGATTACATGGGTTATCCCAATATCCTATAGAATACTAGAATCGACTGGCGTCGTGGAATCACTTACCATTGTCAAGTTCTCCTTTTCAATTTCCACTCCTATTGATCTTGCAAGTCTTGTAACAAAAGGTCCAAAACCTAAAGGTTGTGTTGTAGATTTCTTAACATGTGTGTTAATAATCCGAGCAAAAACTTGGCCCAAATCAACAGGTTTTTCATGGTACATATGAGAGAAGACAGCTATTTCCAAAGAACTAAGAATTGTCTTACTTTCAATCTTCCTAGTAACTATATATGGAAACATAGTATGTAGATAACGAAAGCTTAGATGAATATCCGAAACTCTTGATGTATCCGCATTATACTCTTTCTGAGTAGCTCTAATATGATCCCAATACATTGATGTATTGTCCGAGAATTCTCTTACTGCACTATGATAAATGCATGATGTAACTTCTTCTTGAGTCCAAATTCCTAAATACACACCAAACTCTTTAGTACTCATATTATGTTCCAAATAATCAAGACGAAATCTAACTCTCTCGTTTTCATAGCTAAATGTCGAATAAAATTCGAAAACCAGCTCGGCATAGATAGGCTCATCTACCATAAAAATGCGAGCATAAAGACGAACACGCATCATTCTCCTTTGATCGGTTTCTATTCCTAGCGAGAAAGCAGTCCCCCAATCAATCCTACCTGTCCAAAAGTGCCGCATATCTTTCTTCATATTCCTTCTCATTTGATGGAAAAATGAGACAGCAGGAATGTTCATTTTTAGAATGGTCAAAGATATGCGCAAGGTCGTAGGATTGATTGGGGGACTGCTTTCTCGCTAGGAATAGAAACCGATCAAAGGAGAATGATGTGTGTTCGTCTTTATGCTCGCATTTTTATGGTAGATGAGCCTATCTATGTCGAGCTGGTTTTCGAATTTTATTCGACATTTAGCTATGAAAACGAGAGAGTTAGATTTCGTCTTGATTATTTGGAACATAATATGAGTACTAAAGAGTTTGGTGTGCATTTAGGAATTTGGACTCAAGAAGAAGTTACATCATGCATTTATCATAGTGCAGTAAGAGAATTCTTGGACAATACATCAATGTATTGGGATCATATTAGAGCTACTCGGAAAGAGTATAATGCGGATACAACAAGAGTTTCGGATATTCATCTAATCCTTCGTTATCTACATACTATGTTTCCATATGTAGTTACTAGGAAGATTGAAAGTAAGATAATTCTTTGTCCTTTGGAAATAGTTGTCTTCTCTCATATGTACCATGAAAAACCTGTTGATTTAGGCCAAGTTTTTGCTCGGATTATTAACACACATGTTAAGAAATCTACAACACAACCTTTAGGTTTTGGACCTTTTGTTACAAGACTTGCAAGATCAATAGGAGTGGAAATTGAAAAGGAGAACTTGACAAGGGTAACCGATTCCACGACGCCAGTCGATTCTAGTATTCTACAGGAGGATAACCCATGTAATCATACCCCCAAGTCCCAAGGAAGAAGAAAAGCAACAAAAGTCGGACAAGAATATATCTTATATTCCTAAGAATGAGTACCAGAAATTTATGATGGATGCTATTGATGATCAAAAGGAAGTAGCATATCAACAAGATATTCGCCTAAAGAGGTTAAGGCAAAAAGTATGAATAGTTATTATAAATCTTTACAACCAAATATGAAGCCGAAAATAACAACTCCATACTACGATTCTGCGGATGAAGATGTGGAAGAAGAATATTCTCCTGCAAGTCCTTCTCCAATTAATTAGTTCCTATCTCTTTCTTTCCCGTTATTTCCCCGGTTTTCGTTATTTCCTTTGTTTCATTTTTGGATTCTTTCTTTCTTTTTTGCAAATAAGTATATCCGATGAATTATTCTTTACATTCTTTAAAGAGTCTTATTTGGTATTTTGGCGTAATTCATGACTACTCTTTTTTTATTAGAAGACTGGATGCTCCAGTTTAGGGTTTTCATGAATAGCATCTAGATGTTCCGGATAGAACTTATGTGCTATAAATTATTTGAAATGCTTTGGATGTTCCAGAAAAATATTTTTCTAGATAGATATTGAGTGTTATGAAATTATTGTGAATGCATGCACAACTTGATTTCATCTACAAGCTATATCTATTGTTGAGGATACTTGTCATTATAATCAAAGTCATTATGGATAAAATTGCAATCAATTGACCATACAGGTAACTTGAGTAGGATATTCTTTCATTATAGGAATCTTATTGAGAAGACATGGTAATGTTCTTCTACTTCCGAGGCTTCTAAAAGCTTTATAGGGATTTATTATTGAAAGAATTTTGAGTTACTCTATAAATCTCTTGATCTATACTTCTCCAAATTATTTAGTATTAATTTATCCTTTGATATTCTCTCTTTTCAAATTGTTTATCATTGGATAAAAAGGTACTAAATCACCATTTTATTCTGAGAATTTCTTAGGTAATTTTGTGATATGACTTTGAAGGACGATATTCGGACAACAAGAATCATCATCGGATTCCTGGTTCTTTTCCTTTCCCTTATTCTTTCTGTTTTTCTGTTTTTCATTTTTCGTTTTCCCCTTGTTTTCAAATAAGTGTGGGGTGTCTTAGAATGTTTCTGCTTGTCTCGAAATTTTTCAAATTCTTTTT
The DNA here is from genome assembly GCA_025388415.1 of Cynanchum wilfordii. Taxonomy (NCBI): domain Eukaryota; kingdom Viridiplantae; phylum Streptophyta; class Magnoliopsida; order Gentianales; family Apocynaceae; genus Cynanchum; species Cynanchum wilfordii. The sequence continues at coordinate 31,202 of JAHSUH010001838.1, forward strand.
GGAAAAAAAAGAAGTTTTTGAAAATCTATCTGGATTAAGTATTTTATGCATAATGATTATTTACTCAGTCTATGATATAAATTAACTAATTCAATGCTTATGTCTTTTGGAGATGATGAGAAATCTTTATAGAAGTTTGATACAAGTCCTTTTATAGGAAATTCCTACAAGTTTTTTAGCACAAAATTTTGATTAACTGTTTGATTGATAGATTCTTTTCGGACACTTGAGGTCATAGCATGATATCTTTTGGAATATATGATAGCTATTGTGGTTGCTTGAAATAATTTGAGAATATTTCCATTCGTTTTGTGTTAATTTATTTTTGGTAATAAGAGTCTGTTTGCATGTATCCTTTGCTACCCGAGAACCATTCCTGAAGGGAATTAAATGCCCGGTGCCCTAAGGTCTTTAAGGTTTGGGAGCCACCGGATTGGGACTCGTTACAAGGGTAGTTAAAGTTGATATTGTTAAGCAACATCATTCTTTTTACATTTAGAGATTTTTTTTTTATGAAAAAAAAAAGCATTCGTGCAAGAAAAGAAAAAAAAAAGTTTAGATTATTTGGCATTCGACTTGGGTTCCTAGAGTGATTATGATGAGTTCTTGTGAACCCTAAAAGATTGATGTGCTATTATTTCTTGTTGTTTGGGGAGAACCTATTGATTGAATTAGTGAAGTCAAAATCACACAATACACCTTAGGGAAATTATATGGTTTGACATGTGTTGAATGAATATAAGTTTCAAGTTGTTTCTATTTGATCTTAGCAAAAAATAGTTTATGAAGCAAGCAAGAGTATTATATTCTTTGTGCGTAATTGAAAAGTCTAGATAGAATTAATTTTCTAAGGAGTAAATTTTTGGAAAGTTTACTTTTTGATTTCATGATATATGAAGTTTGGAAGATTATTCTGTGTTTAAGTAATTTGCTTGAGGACAAGCAAAAGGTTAAGTGTGGGGTAATCTGATATGTCGATTTATATCGTGTTTTTAAGGGGTAATTATGTTTAAATATGTTTAATTTAAAGTCTAATAAGACTTAATTAAATAGAAATTACACAAATTTGCTTTGCCTTCACTTTTTGTAAGTTTTAGGACTGAAATTGATGAAATGGAGAAATCGGGGACTAAAAGTGCAATTTTTGGAAAAAAGGATCAACACGGGCGGGTTCCTGCCCGTGTTGCTGGCCGTGTTGAGCCCGTGTTGGTGATACGCGACACGGGCGTGTTGCAGCCCGTGTTGAAGGCAGATTTGGCGTCCCACATCGAATTTTCACTGTTTTCAGCTCCTTTTCTACTTCTATAAATAGAGGCAGCAGTCAAGCCTTTGCCATCAACCCACCAGAGAGTGCAGAGTGCAGAGAATTTGAGGGATTTCGAGTCTCCACTCCCGTGGATTCTCGGAAATTACCCTCATAGTTAAATATTTTCTAGTTATTATATTTTTCTTCTTAGCTTAGGGTTTGAGCCTCGACCATAAGGGAGAGCCCTATAGCTTAGTTGAGAGGTGTGATTCTAGAAGATTTCGTGGGCAAGACAAGAAGGAAGGCTAGTAGGGTTCGAGAAGAATTGGAGGTCAAGTCCCGTCGTCGAAGTAGTGACAACTGATAACACGAAAATGTATAACATTCTTAGGGGTATTTTAGGTATTATTTTGGTATAAATTGATTATAATTGCATAGAAATAACATTAATAGTGTTTACTTTATTGCAGGAACTAGTTTGGGACTCAATTGCATAAAAAGTACAAAAAGAAGGACCAAAGTTGCAATTTCAGCACAACACGGCTGCCAACACGGGTGCAACACGCCCGTGTCGCGTATCACCAACACGGGAGGCAGCACGGGTCATGCATAGCCAACACGGGCACAACACGGGTGCAACACGCCCGTGTTGAGCCAAATTTCCAGATTCTTTTGTACAAAATTACAATTTTACCCCTGTTTCGGTTTTCTATAAATTATAGGATTTTTACCATTATAGGGGTTAGCTTGTAGGTGGGATAGAGGTTTGATTAGAGTTAGATTAGAGGTTATATTGGTTAGTCTCTCACATTGTTTTAGATATTGAATATCATATTGGGTTCTTCTTCAATTTCATATATTTTGGTATAGAACTTGGGGAATTTTCTATTACATTGATTGAATACTTTTGATTAGATAATTCCCTAAGTTGTTTTAGTGAATAAATGTTTCTAGTTAGGTTATGAAATCTCTCCTTGGTCTATGAGGTAGAGTTTTGTGACTTGATCAAGAGGATTTTGAGCTACTTCAATCATTCAAGCTTCAAGGAGCAAGAAGAGGATTCAAGAAGAAAGTTGAGGTGTAGAGATCTTTCCGGATTCAATTGACAACTGGTTTTGGAATTATTTTCTTACCTTCTTCAAGTATTTTTGTTGATAACTCTTGTAATCTAGTTTACCAACCCAATAGGAACTCTCTTCTCCTACATTTCTTTAGGGTAGAAGTGGTTGGTTTCATGTTATACTTTCACTATGAGATTGATCTATTGTGAGTTGATTGTTATGATTTCATTAACTTGAATTGCAATTTCAATTATGGCTTTGATTTGATTGTTTATCTTGAGTTGAGCTCTAATTCGATTTTGTGGTTCGGGTTAACACTAATTGTTAAGCCGGACCTTGGATATACGATTAGTGCTAGATTAGTTTGATTGTCTTCCTATTGATGTACGGGACCTTGGATGATTAGTAGGGATTTGATCTTACTAATATATTCGAGTTGTTCTTCACGTATGAATTTCTTTCAACGACACGTATTGAGGAATTTCATCCTTAGACTCGGATTTGGTGAAATTGTAATAATTGAATCATGATACTTGATTTTGTTGTGAAGTGTATCCTCCACTCTCTCTAATGTGTTTAGTGAGTTCTTCACATATTCAATATTATCTCATCCATGATTTTACTTTACTTGCTTTTAATTTGCTTTCTAGATTTAGAAATCAATCTTATCATTCTTGATATTGGTTGGGTTACTTGTTGAATGATCCTTATTCACAAATCATATTCATAATTAGTTTGATTATATTTTCCACACTAGAATTTAATAGAAGTCCTAGGGGAAAACGATTTTTATAAATTTAAAATCTGAATACTACTATATTTACTAAACTATTTCGATAGGTGCTCTGCCTAATTGAGTTATTTTATTAGTGACAAACATATTTTAATCTTGAAGATTCTTATTATTTTTAGTATTATTTATTCGATTATTTATATTAATATTATATATAACTCAAATACACATCAACAACCAAACGACAACTTTTCTTTTCCCTCTTCTCAAGTCTATTATTTTTCGTTCTTTATTTACTATAACTCTGTCTCATGGGATTCTTTTATTATTAATGATACAATTAGAGCTTTTATTAATTTCCCGGGAAGGATACTGTTTGTGATTATCATTGTGATTATTATTGCTTTATGCTTTCAACTTAGTTTCTTATTCAATTTATGCCATGACATATAGGTTTGCATCTAGTTGAGCATATAATTGGAATAATTAATTAATTGACGGTTTGTTAAGGAGACCCGACCATAGGAGAATTAATGAATTGCCGGATTAGGTTTAATAACCCTCATCGATCATAATGAGGTTAGGCAGCCTAATAATCTCGAGTTAGTAATCAATGCAAATCTTATGATTAACTTATTAAATTCAGGACTTAATAATTAATCTACAAAGGTTTAGGATTACTTGCAACGACCCGTATTGAGGTAATCGCATTAGATAACTCGGGTACGATAGTAAAGTTAATATTAATCACAATTGCCTTAGATCTCGCTTAAAGCTACATCTTCGAATATGGTCATTCTAATTGAATCATCAAACTGAATAAGAATCCTAAATCATATCTGTTTCAATTCTATTTAATTATGTTCTAACAACAATCTCATGAATTGATTCTTATCCTAGGGTTAACTTTTGTTAATAAATTCTTGTCATATTTAATAATTGCTTATAACTGTTGTCAACGTCTTTGGGTCTATACGATATTTTATAAATTTAAAATCGTTGATGCTGCCATGTTACTATCTGCATACGATAGGTACTCTTCCTTAGATTTTGGTTATTTAAGTGACAACCTATTTGTTTTGCTTGAATTAATCTCAATCATAATCTATGCTAAAAATATAGTAACCAAAATTCAAAATTCACATCACATGTATTGTTTTGCATCGTATTTGATTGCACCACATGTGTTGGAGATCCATGAATTATTGATGAAGAAGGAGGATCAATGTGAACTTCTTGAACCAAAACACTAACACCCACAATCTTGAAGTCACTTGGTATAAACCAAATATGTTCCATATCTTCTTCATATGTGACCTCAATGGCGCTGTATTGGACAAATGAACAGCCCTTACAACACTTGGATAGCGTAGTATGAACTTTAAGTTCGTTGTTGTCATATCAATACCTCTATAGTTGCAAACCTTTTGAACAATATCAGAATAAGACACTTGTCTCCTAAATACCCATGATTTTTTTGCTGACCCTTCAAAATATGGATTTCCATTTCCATCGTAAAGGATACTAGAATCCTAAAAAAGAATTAGTCCAATTGGTTGCTCCAACAATGCCATCTAAAAAATGCAAAAAAAAAAAATAAATCAATATATTAAAAATTTCCATATATAATGATTCTTTATAAACACAAATAAAAAACCCTAAACCCTAAAGAAATCACCACCTAAAAACTAAATATAATACTATCAACCATAAATAAATGATTTGTAAAAGAAAAATTCATGAAAAAATACAATAAAAGTCAAGATTTGCCCAACTTAAGTCATAAACCCTAAAAAAATTAAAATAAGCCATATACAAAGATGATAGATATTATGTAATTTAACAAAATGTTAAGATTTGTTAGTTATACTTACAATAGGTGGTTGAAATTCCTTGGGCGGATCTTGAGAGAACAAATTTTGAGAGAGTAATTTTGGAGAGAAATTTGAGTGAAATTGAAGTTCATTTGAGTTTAAAAGGGGATATGAAATTTACGAACTATGACTCATTCCTAGAATGAGTCCTAGAATTAAAATATATATATATATATATATATATATATATATATACATATAAAAAAAAAAAAAAAAAAAAAGAGAAGAGGGAGAGGAGAGAGAGAAGAGGAGAGAGAAGGAGAGGGAAAAAAAAAAAGATAAGAGAGAAATTTTTTTGTCGGTGGGACCCATAATGACTCTTTTTGTGAATAAGTCAAAGTCAAATTGAAAAATAGTTTCAAAAACAGGGTCAAACACGAAATGATTTTAAAAAATAGGGCTATTTTGGGGAAAAGCTCGAGAAATCCTTATAGGCTTATACTTCGCTCAAGGTGTTACAAAAGTACAATCATATCACTGTCTAATTATCACAATTTTGGTCACCTCTAAAGTTCAACAATTTGGTTAACTTTTACTCCACAGTACTTTTTCAATTTTGACTACCAAAATTCATTTTCTCTTCAATAGCATAGAATATATAATATTATGTAGAAGAGTATATATATTTTTTTAATTTATTGACTATAATTAACTCGTCATTTTTATACATTTTGCACTTAAGTAAAAAGGCTAAATATAATCCTAAAACAAAGATTTTTGTATAATATTAAGAATAATTTTGTTCAATAATTTAGTTTAAAATCACATATTAAAGTAACATAACTTGAATGAAATAGACTTCTTTGCTTGCATTTCCTCATAAGAAACATAGAAGTTAAAAAACAAAGATCTAACATCAAGGTTACTTAAATATAATAGTAATGGTTATCATATTTAAAGATTCAATCCATGTAGATAAGCTTCACATCATTAGGAAATTACTCTTCGTATTCAATAAACCTTCGAATGCTTTGGAGGGGGATTAGGATTTCCAACCGGGTTTGGCCCTGAAGGAACATCATGCATTGATCTTCCAAAGCCAAGAGAATAATCAACTTTCAAATGCTTTGAAGGGGGATGTATTATTCCAATTGGGTTTGGTCCTGAAGGAACATCATGCATTGATCTTCCAAACCCAAAAGAATAATCAACCTTCGAATGCTTTGGAGGGGGATGAATTATTCCAATTGGGTTTGGTCCTGAAGGAACATCATGCATTGATCTTCCAAACGCTAGAGAATAATCAACCTTCGAATGCTTTGGAGGGGGATGAATTATTCCAATTGGGTTTGGTCCTGAAGGAACATCATGCATTGTTCTTCCAAACGCTAGAGAATAATCAACCTTCGAATGCTTTGGAGGGGGATGGGGATTTCCGATTGGGTTTGGCCCTGAAGGAACATCATGCATTGATCGTCCAAATGCAAGAGAATAATCAAGCTTCAAATGCTTTGGAGGGGGATGGGGATTTCCGATGGGGTTTGGCCCTGAAGGAACATCATGCATTGATCTTCCAAACCCAAGAGAGTAATCAACATTTGAATGCTTTGGAGGGGGATGCAAATTTCCGATTGGGTTTGCCGCTGAAGGAACATCATGCATTGATCTTCCAAACCCAAGAGAATAATCAACATTCGAATGCTTTGGAGGGGGATGCTTATTTCCGATTGGGTTTGATCCTGAAGGAACATCATGCATTGATCTTCCAAATCCATAAGAATAATCAACATTCGAATGCTTTGGAGGGGGATGCTTATTTCCAATTGGGTTTGGTCCTGAAGGAACATCGTGCATTGATCTTCTAAACCCAAGTGAATAATCCACTTTAGAACCCTTTTGCATTTGTATATCTAAAGCTATACATATCGTTGTTTGCAATACCATGACCAAAACAAAGATTAAAATAATAACATTTTGTATACTTCTGAAAGCCATTTCGTATAATTGCCTTCAATCTAATTGATGAAGAGGTATTTTACTTAAAGTAATTCCAACTATTTATAAGGAAATAATCTATCTAATATATGGAAAGTTTTTTTCAAGACCCTAATAAATGACGAGCATTAATATATTATTTTTAATAAAAATAATATTTAAAATTTACAAAACAGTTTCTATCTAATATAAGAACATTTCTTTGAGACATATATTAAATGACTTGATTTATTATAATATTTTTTAAAAATAAAATATTGAAAAAAAAAATATCTGAACTATTTTCTAGTATTTATTATATTTTGGATAGGATCAAATATATCAATAGAATAGTACTTTTATAATGCATATTTAAAATTAATGTAATAAAATATTTTTTTTTTAGTTTAAAATGTAGTTTATTTAGTTTTTTAGTAAAATTAATGTAGTTTATTTTATTGACTAAAATTTTTTTTAGTTTATTTATAACTTTTTTTTATAATAAAAATTACTAAAATGTAGTAAATTGACTGAAATCATTTCAAATATTTTTTTAAAATAAATTATATATGGAAATATTTTCAATTAAAACTACCAATGAATAACGTGTTTTATTTTTTAATAAAAAAAACAATGAATAGCGTGTTGATTATGATATTTCAAAGGGAAAAATCTTAAAAAGGAAGGTAAATTTTAAAAATTTTATTTATTGTGATACCCTTCTTCCAAAAAAAAAACATTATTGTGATACTTTGTCCCATATGGAAAGCTATAGTAAATGTGTAATAATATATGAAAATGAGTATAGATATTCATAGTCAACTCAGAGTATTTCTTTTGGTACAATAAGGATAATAGCAAGTAGTTGAATGTGTGCACCTGCCCTGCCTTGCCTATAATCGCGCCACAGTCTTGCGGCTCCGTATGGTGATATTTATTTTATGGAATTTATTATATTTTCTAAATTTTGTGTCAGTCTAATTAACTTAAAAACTAATACAATTAACTTTTATTTAGTCAATATTTAAAACTATTTTATAATGAAAAATTTTAATTTTTTTTGGAGTGATGATAAAAATATTTATTTTATGTTTTATAAGTTTTTAAAACTCAATTTTATATATATATATATATATATATATATATATATATATATATATATATTTTAAAAAAAAGTATAAAAAATTGACTCAATGGAACTTATGGATTAACTTGTAATATTAATTCAATTTACCCATGTTTTTACTGATGTAATTTCTTTCTACCTAATTGTAAAAAAGTGATAGGTTAGTTAGTTTGACTTCCTTACTTAGTGTCTTATTTGGTTTGCCAAGTGAGGAACGTGAATTTAATCGCATATCGGGGACAATTTTGTGCCGCATTTTCAACTATATGTTGTAGTTTTAGGAGTTTCCTCCCACAAATCCTCTTGAATTAGTCATTGAGGATATCGGGTCAAAAAAAGAATTCTTTCTACCTAATTGATGAAGAGATTTTCTACCTAGAGCAAATTAAATATTTAAAGGAAAATCTTCTATCTAATATATGGAAATATTTTCTAACGGCTAATAAATGAGGTGATTATTATGATATTTTGAAGGAAATCTGGAAGAGGAAAATACTCAAGTATTTAAAAGAAAATTGTCTATATTTATATAAGGAAAATTTTTCTAACGATTTAATATATGACAGGAAGATTATGATATTTTAACGGAAAAAATCTAGGAAAAAAGGAAAATAAAATTTTAAACTTTCTACTATATGATCGGGAGTGATCCTTCCACGTAAGCACCGTGGGCCTTGTTCACCGTGATGGGGATCCAGCAAGAAGGCCAAACCAATGGGGGGGGGTGTGTACCCGGCGTTGGCTCTCCGACGGTCAAGTTAGAAATCGGAATATCTATGCAACAGTGTCCGAGGGTCAATCGGGAAGAATATACTGAATATCTAGCTTTCACTTGGTTCGTGTGTGAGTGTATGTTACCGTTTTATGTAGAAGCGTGGCCAACCGGGAAGTGACACCTTTTGTGGTCCCGCCTGACAATTCTGCAATGGTGGCTCCAAACAGAGCTTGTCGGGTCAGGTGCATTTAATGTGAATTCAGTGCAAATCTCTTGTCGGAGGTCATGCTCCGAACGTTTTGTACTTCTGTCCGCCGGCTAGACCTAGGTGGAATCCTATCCGAGACCACTTTGATCTTGTGCGGACTCCACCTTAGATAACTTTGCCTACGTGGACTTTAGGTGACTTCGGGTACTCTCGGTGGGCCCTTGCGACGTGCAGGGCGATTCTACCAGGACGTCGCGTATTCCGGAGGACTGAAGCGTAATTTGAATTATTCCGACACCTTGGGTGTGGTGCTTTGAATTTCATCATGACTAACCGCCATCCGCGCTGCCTAGGGTTTCGTGTCATTGGTTCTTTTTCTGCCAGCATTTAATGCAGAGATTCCGTGTAAGGGAAGATCTCGTCGGCAATAGGAAGTATCCATTTATGTTTCTTGCCTTTTATGCTGCCCTTGCTCTTTCGAGTTACGAGAAAGTCTCTTTCTCCTTTTTCCTCTGCAACTTCCTGTTTCAGACTTTTCTTCAGCGCTTTATACTTTTTGAGACTATCAGCTGCTGTCTGAGCGATACTTTCGTCTGTCGTTGCATTCAGTTTCCGATCGTTCCCCGGAGATATTTTACCGTGGCCTTTGTTTCTCTTTTCGGCAACAACGGGAACTTTCTTCCTTTTCTTTTATCATTTTCCTTTGATGATTTCGTCGCTTTACTAGGTCTGTGTCCTTTTGTTTTCTCGGGTCGTCCGGCTCTTCGTCTCCTCACCCCATCCCGAGATTGTGACTATTCGGGCAGTTTCTCCGATGTCTTCCTCCAGTTCGAAGGATTCCCGGAACTATAGCTCCAACAACCTCTTCGGAGATATTGATGAGTTTCGGTCTAGTTTGCCAGAGACTCTCCGACAAGAATCTTCTTAGGGACCCCGTGAGACTGTACCTGGTTGATTCTGATACAGAGGAGGGTGAGGATGATACTCCTTTGATTTTTAGGTGGAAAAGGAGTGTTGAAACGAGCACGCCTGACCCTCCACCGAGTGACGCTCCAGTTGTTAAAGGAAAATCCAAGGCCAGTGCGTCACCATTTGCACTCGGTCCGAACAGGATAACCGACGTTGAGGTGCTGAGAATGCATGGAGACTACAACATTGGTCCAAGCTTTAAGCTGGGTTGGCCAAGGTTAGCTGAAAAGTTGTCTCGGACCGTGATGTTGAAAAGGTTTGTGGCCCATTTTGAGGCTGGTCTACGACTACCTATGGACCTTTCTTGGGCAAGATGCTCCTTGTCCTAGGGATACAACCGATGCATGTCCACCCTAATGTCGTTCGCTGCGTTACTTGTTTCACGGCGTTGTGCCGACGAGTAGAAGTGGAGCCTATTTTCAACCTATTTCGACACTTTTTCTATCCTCTCTCCTCGGGGTCTACTCTTGTTTCTCTGAGGACCCGCAAGAAGTTATTCGATCCTCCCCTTAGCAAGCTTGATTTTAAGAATAAGTGGATTACCGTGGAGAGCACCAATGGGTTTCCCTTTCTTCCCGATCGCTTTGGGCACGACATGAGAGAAAACTTTTTGAAGTCTCCCAAACCTTCAACGCAGCCGAACAACGTCTTGTGTCAATTTTGGAGGAGACTCCGGGATCTGCCGAGAAGGAGGATCGGCTTGTGTTTTCTTTAGCTGAACTGTTGGAAAGGGAAAGTTTGGAGTGGTGCAGGATTGGTAGTTCCTTTGATAGAAGGGAACTTTTAGGGCTCAAGGAGGAGACCTATCCCTTTTGGGTATTCCACCTCGGGGGGTATTTGAGTCCGAGTGTCCCCGTTGTTCGTCTAGTGTGTCTTCTCAAAGGTACAAAGCCGAGAGTGGAGGTGAGGACCGAGCCTTGTTGACTGGCCTGGTCTTCTTTTCCTTTTGCCCTTGATTTGCTCCGATTTCTCTCTTTTCCCTTTACAGATATGTCATTCAGGACACTTCACCAAGGCTTTAAGAAGGCCAATAAAGAGTTGCAGTGGCGTTTGGATGAGTTGGAGACCAATCCGCCATCTCATGCTGGAAAAGCTGCTCGTTCAAAGGTTTCCACCGTTGCGGATGTTCTTGTTCCTAGGGCGTCTTCTTCTTCGCCCCCTTCAGGTCGCGGGGTAAAGCGGCCATGGGAGGGCTCCTCTTCGCAACCTTCCAAGAAAATTTCTTAGGAGGAGCGACCTCCTCGTCCTAAGTCTGCATCAAAGTCGCGGATTCGTTCTCTTATCGATATATCGGATGATCCTGTTGTCCGTGCTTCCCCGGTGCCTTCTTTCCTTGGTACCATTGTGGCCCTTCTTTCTTGTGGCCCCTAGTCCAAAAGAGAACCACCTCGTCGTGACCCTTCCGACTTGGCTTCCAAGCTAGTGTGTTTGGGATTTCCCTCCGAGTCATCTCAAGGTAGGAATGTTAGTTGACTGAAGGAGGGGTTCCAAGTTCCTCGGGATACCGATGCTTTAAGGGAGTTTCGGATAGAATTAGTGACCTCGGCTTCGCCCTTGTCCGAGTTGAATTTTGCTCATCGCGACTTGGCTAGCTTTGTGGGATTGGGTCCGATCATTCGTGTTGGCGACGTCCACCAACTATTCTCTCTTGACAAGATCTCCCACGAAGAATCCGTTTACCGAGCTGGGGCCTTATTGACTTGGGTAAGTCATGTTTTCTTGGGGTTCTTTCCTCGGTCATTTTTCTGTGTTATTGCTCCGACCCACTTTTACTGTTTTGACAGTTCTTGGCCTACTTCCTGAATTTGTGTCGTGAGTCGGGGGAGACAGACGTCCAGAGGGCCAAGGCCGAGGTTGCCAAGGAGAGGAGAGCAGAAGCTGAAAGTGCCCTTAGCGCTTTTACTGCCAAGATAGGCGAGATGGAAGTGGCCACTCAAGAGGATAAGTTGAAGATCCAATCTTTAGGGGGCCAGTTGGCTTCTGTCCTCCAAGAGGTGCGGTCGAAGACTACTCGTGTCGGTGAGCTAGAGTTGGCTCCGGAGGTTCACAGGAAAGGTGCCGAGGACCGGGCTAAAGCTTTGGAGGATGAGATTGCTCGTCTGGGTTGACGTGTCTCTTTCCTTGAGTCCTCCTGCTACCGTGACCAGTTGATCGCGGAGTGTAAGGGCTATGCTGAATATGATGCTGCTCTTGGTGAGGTTGTCGCTCCCTTTCTCCGTAAGGGTAGCTAGCATATCGTGCGTCAGGTGCACCGCTTTGTTGAAGACAAGTCCCTCCTGGTAGATGCTTTTAGGGGATTCTTTGGTGAGCCGTGATTTCGTGGTGGGGTCGACTTCATGCCTTTCAGTGAAGAGGATATGGAGGGTATCTGTCAGTTTGATCAAGAGGCTGGTCGTCCGGAGTGGATTCCACCTGCCCCGTTTCTCCCACCTTCTTCGACTTGGTGAATGCGGCGTCTGCTGAGGGCTCTTCTCCTACGTCCGAGGCTATAAGCCTTTCCCCATCGCCGTCCGATCTTGGGACAGAGGTCGTTTCCGACCCTCCTTTTGGCGAGACTCCGCCCATTGTTCCTCCTCCTTTGGAAAATGTTGGCTCCGAAGATACTCCAGTACCTGCATGCGTGGATTCAGGGAACAGTGAGGCCCCTGTTGTCCCCGGTATGGGAGACTTTCCTCAGGAGGTTCCTGCTGTTAGGGAAGTTTCTAACTTAGCTGTAGTTTTGGTAGGGAACTCCGAGTCTGTTGTGGGTGAGGTTGTTGCTTTGAGGATGCTAGGGGGAAGTGATGTGTTATTTTGAGTTATATATAAATAATAAAAATAATATAAATAATCGAATAAATAGTACTAAAATAATAAGAGTCTCATGATTAAAATAGGTTTGTCACTTAATAAAATAACTCAATTAAGTAGAGCACCTATCAAAATAGTTTAGTAAATAAGGTGATATTCAGATTTTAAATTTATAAAAATCGTTTTTCCCTAAGACTTCTATTAAATTCTAGTGTGGAAAATATAATCAAACTAATTATGAATATGATTTGTGATTAAGGATCATTCAACAAGTAAACCAACCAATATCAAGAATGATAAGATTGATTTCTAAATCCTAGAAAGCAAATTAAAAGCAAGTAAAGTAAAATCATGGATGAGACAATATTGAATATTTGAAGAACTCACTAAACACATTAGAGAGAGTGGAGGATACACTTCACAACAAAATCAAGTATCATGATTCAACTATTACAATTTCACCAAATCCGAGTCTAATGATGAACTTCCTCAATACGTGTCGTTGAAAGAAATTCATACGTGAAGAACAACTCGAATATATTAGTAAGATCAAATCCCTACTAATCATCCAAGGTCCAGTACATCAATAGGAAGACAATCCAACTAATCTAGCACTAATCGTATATCCAAGGTCCGGCTTAACAATTAGTGTTAACCCGAACCACAAGATCGAATTAGAGCTCAACTCAAGATAAACAATCAAATCAAAGCCATAATTGAAATTTCAATTCTAGTTAATGAAATCATAACAATCAACTCACAATAGATCAATCTCATAGTGAAAGTGTAACATGAAACCAACCACTTCTACCCTAAATAAATGTAGGAGAAGAGAGTTCCTATTAGGTTGGTAAACTAGATTACAAGAATTATCAACAAAAATACTTGAAGAAGGTAAGAAAATAATTCCAAAACCAGTTGTCAATTGAATCCGGAAAGATCTCTACACCTCAACTTTCTTCTTGAATCCTCTTTTTGCTCCTTGAAGCTTGAATGGTTGAAGTAGCTCAAAATCCTCTTGATCAAGTCACAAAACTCTACCTCATAGATCAAGGAGAGATTTCATAACCTAACTAGAAACATCTATTCACTAAAACAACCTAGGGAATTATCTACTCAAAGGTATTCAATCAAAGTGATAGAAAAATTCCCCAAAGTCTATACCAAAAATATATGAAATTGAAGAAAAACCTAATATGATATTCAATATCTAAGAACAATGTGAAATATAATCTGATCCTCAAGCCAATCTAATTAATGCTAAAAATTCTAGTATTTATAGATCTACTAAACCAGGGGTAAAATCGTCATTTTACCAAAAAAATATTCCGGACAGAGCATCCTTACGGGCGTAGCCCTCTATGCTATATGGGCGTTTAGAGCAGTTACTCCTTACGGGCGTTTGATCCAGAGTGCCACGGGCGTAAAGGAGACAGTTAATTCATACGGGCGTAATGCACACAGGGCAACGGGCGTTTAATCCGATACGGGCGTAATGAAGACAGGGCAACGGGCGTTTACTCGGATACGGGCGTAAGAAATCGTCCACGGGCGTTGCGCATTTCCAAAATGTTGCACTTTTGCCTCTGAATTTATCTTTTTTCACCAATTTGCCCCAGAAGTTACCTGAAACAGAATATTTGCAATTAAACCCAAAATCAATCAATTTATCTCAATTTAATACAATTATAATCACAAATCATGCACAATTTATATCTCAAATCATGATCATATTTGATGTTATCAAATACCCCACAACTTAAACTTTGCTTGTCCTCAAGCAAATCAAATAGAAGAAGTTTAAGAAGAAACAAACTAACATCAAATAGCTCAAAAAGCAAATTCAATTTATTTAAGATGTGCATGAATTTTCTCAAAAATTTCAACATAGACTAGTTTACTTTTCAAAGATCTCATCAACAAAGTGCTAAAGGAATGATTCACTTCTATACCTCATCAAATGTTTTATGTCTAAATCAAGAAAACTCAATTTGAACAAAACATTTTCAACTTGAATACGAAAAACGATCATAAAATCATCCCGAGTGAAGTGTGTGCTCTATCTCAATTGATGATCCAAATGACAAACTTTCTTTCAAAACAACTATCTAAATAGTGGTTTGGTCTATCAAAAACTTCAACAACGAGAGATAATCACAATCAAATTTCAAGAAACAAGCAACTTAATCAAAAGTAGAATTTTATTCACTTTTTTTTTTTTTTTCAAGGTTTTTATTGTTTGCTTAACAATATCAACTTTAACTACCCTTGTAACGAGTTCCACTCCGATGACTCCCAGATCCCGAGGACCTTAGGGCACCGGGCATTCAATTCCCATAAGAAGTGGTGCTCAAGTAGCAAAGGATACATGCAAATAACCTTTTATTCAACAATTAACGGAAATTAAAAGTGTGGCAAGTCTCTCAAAGAATTTTTCAAGTGAAAATTCAAGTCATTTCCATTCCCAAAAGACTTAATACTATTCAAATAAGTTGTCCAAAAGTAGTCCACTAATCGGAACAAACAACCAAAAATAGCTATGTCAAAAGAAATTTTTTCAGGATTTTCCTATAATCATGCTCGTACCAAGTATCAACGAGATGAAACAAATCAAATCTCGAGACTTTTAAAAAATCAACACATAGTTTATATCATCGGCTAAGCGAATCAAATTCCCACAAAAAGTTCAAAAAATAATCTTTTCAAGTAAACTAATCATTTTGAAAATTTTGAAAAATTTATCAATTTTTTGAAAATATTTGCAAATTGAGATAAAACGAGCACACACCTACCCCACAACTTGAATATTACACTGTCCTCAGTGTAAAAAGCGAATACCCCACAACTTATTTGAAAAAAAAATAAGTGCGAGAAAAACTATAAATACAAAATGGGAATAAGTGCGAAAAATTAGAAAAATAAAAACAAGAAAATTATATTCAAAACGGGAAAGTAAACTATGAACACAAAAGATAATCACAAAAATCCTAAATAAATCAAATAGTACATGCCGAGTAAAAACAACTAAAAGCAACTAAAAAGCAAATAAATAAAACAAATAAACCATATCCGGAACATCCGGGACCAAGAAAGCGATATAGACAATAATTGAACGCCAAAAACCAAGTATGACTCGATAAAAGCGGGAAAAGAAAAGGGAAGAAAGACAAATCTTGTTTCCGAGCAAGCATGCTTGGAACTTATTTTGTTCCTTTCATAGGAGCTTCTTCCTTCTTCAAAGACTTTTATAGGGCTCACTTTGTCCTCCCTAACAACATCATCTTTCGATTTATTCGATGAAATTATGTTCGGTGCTGTTAGGGAGTAATTATTTTTGCTTGTTCTAAAAATTGCCTGGACAAATGTCCCACTTGTATTTCCAGGTTTTATAGCGAAACCTATTGATTCCTGTTTTACCTTCAACAAACAATTAAGAAAGAGAGAATAGAACAAAACAAAGAAAGAAAGAAATTACAAAATTCAAAATGTCCTACTACAAACGATCTAGAGGAAAACACAAAATCAAGAAAAATTAAAGAAGGAAATATCAATACCTACAAAACAAGAAAAGAGAGATTAGTAAGGATAAAAGGATATAAAATATAAGATTATTACATAATGCTAATCTAATAAAAAATAAGAAAAAGAAAATGAATTAAATTAATTGAATGAAAGAAAGAAGAAAAAGAAAGAAAGAATAAAAGAATGATAAATAAGTAAGGAATGAAATGTATAAGAAAGAAAAAAGTTTGAAGGAAATAAAAATGGAGGAAGAAATGAAAAGATTTGATAAGCATGCAAAATTGAATAGAAAAGGAAAAGAAATAGAAAAGAAATGGAATGCAAAAGGAATCTGAACGAAAATTTGAAGAAATAAAATGAAAAAAAAAATATGCATGCTCTCGGGTGGAAAGAACAGGGGAGAGTGCAGGGGAAAAATAAAATTTCAGTTCTGGAATTATGTAAAACAGAGGAAAATACAGAGATATACAATAATTACTTAATTTTTGAATAAAACAGAGGAATTAACCTTTATAGCTACTGGATTTCTCTGCAAAACAGAGGAAAATGCATGCTGGAATTTACCAAGTGAACAGGGCAGTTTGCTTACTGCAATTGCTAGAAAGAAAATACAGCAGGGCAGTGAAGAATGCTCACTGGAATTTTACACAAAAACAGAATATATGTACACTAGAATTAAAATGCTCAAAGGAACTGGACGGAATTTGCAATAGAAATGCAATCCTAAACACTAATGCTACTGCCATGGAACTTTAGAAAACAAAATGCAAACTAAACTACCAAGGAAAACAAACTAATGCATCTACAAACAATTCATGCAAAACCATGCAAAATGAAATTACAATACAGCCATGCACTAAACTATTGGAAAATGTAGTACAAACAGAAAACGTCATGTATTTGCTAGTAATTGTAAATCAAAAGGAAAATATATACATACCTACTGAACTTGCACAAAATTGGAATTGAAGCATATACTGCATGCATTATTCAATCATGAAAGGTTTACATAACGAAATTTCCAACTATAGCAAATTTAAAATTAGCCAAGTGACACATGCAAACTTCCTAAAATATCCATGCAAATGAAATCTATATAAAAGCCATAAAACTCATGCAAATAACAAATCATGCGGGCTAACTAAATGAAGTGAAAAACAAATCATACAAAAACTATTGTAATGCAAAGACAACCTAAGCTAAGCTAAACTAATTATGCAAAATGTTATTAACTATACAAAATGATTAAATGCAATCTTTATGAACTAATATACATACTTATGACTTGGAAAGTAAAGTAGATACATGCAAGCTAAAGTGAAAGATGAATCACTAAAATACATATATACTCACCATGCAAAAACACGCAAAACGCTATATAATAAAATCATTCTAGCTACTACCAAACAATCTACCTAATGAACTAAAACAAAATGAAGTGAAATGATTACAAATACATACTTCTACTATTAACGTGAAAAGTAAAGTAAATGCAATTCATAAATCCTACTGTACGCATGAATCTATAAGCTACTACCATGAGAATTTTAACAAGCTACCTACAGCTCATGCAAAACAGAACAAAACCAAACATGCAATAAACTTCTGGATTTAATAATTCAGCAGCAGTGAGGTACACAAAATGCTGCTGGACTGCCAAAAAAAAAATTTTTTTTTTTCAAAAACAGTATACAAAAAGTAATTAATTAAGCTACTGGAAAATTGAAAAACAAAAGAAACGAGATTACATACAACTAATGTATCTATACATCATTAATTACAATAACATGCAAAAACAAAGAAAACAAAGAACGAAATTCTACCTACTGGAAATGAGGATACATAATATATATATACATCTATTCCTATAATAAAGTGCATGCAAAAAGAACTACTGGACGAGATTTTTGTAATCAAAGGAAAATTCAGCATGCAAACAAGTACTGAATCTGGACGAAATTTGCAATTCACCAAAGCTGCACATATATACAATTATATATCAACTACTAGAAACTACAAGGTGCAATTATTACATATATATATATATATATAAACCATGCAGAAACATGCAAAAATTACCTACTGTAAAGATCAAATCATGCAGTACTAACCTATTAGAACATAATAACCTAATTCTAACTACTGAAATGCAGAAATTAAGGAGAAATCCATGTAATAATATTTACCTAAATCACCATGCAAACTATACCTAAGTAAAAGCTATGCAAACTGTACTACTACAGAATAATATGCAGTTTGGTGAAACCATCAAAACAACTAAAATATATGCTAAGTAAAGGAAAACAAAGAACAGCAAATTCATGCAAGCACAAAACTAACTACTGGAATTCAACATAATATGAGACAAAACATCATATGCATATTCATACGAGTATATTAAATCAATTGCAAAGAAAAATAAAACATGCAAACTAACTAAATCATATGCAAAAACAATCAATACAAAATACTTGAAATCTGAAAATGAAACGTAACAAAGCTAGTGAAGTGAATTAAATAACTAAACTAAAAATGTTGGTCACTAAACTAGCATTTCTTAGAATTAGTTTCTAAGAATGCATACTTTTCAATAAAAAGCTATACATTTTTATTAACCAAAGGATTCAAAGATTACTAGATAAATTCCTAAAGTTGCAAATCTAAAAAAATCAATGGTGACCATTTATTAAAAAAAAAATCTACTGCATGCAAAATCTAACAAAAATTTCAAAAGAAGAAATTAAAAGCAAAGCTATACCAAAACTTATATCAAATGCAAAGTAAGGCTAACATATAAAAGATAGAAAATAAGAAAAACATATAACATCAATTCCTAACAAAAGTAAGTATCTAGATAATAGTCTTCATGAATTGAAGATATTATTAGAATACTAACTAAACTAGAAAGCTCTTAAAGAAAATAAAGGAAAGAAGATAAAATGATATGAAAATGCAATACTAACTAAGAAATGTGAGACAAGTAATGAAAATGCAAAACAAGTAATAAGTAATAAAACTAAGATTAAGAAGAGAAGTAAACTAAACTACTCTAACATAATACCTAAAAATCAAGATAATATCTATAACAACTAACAAGAATCATGAAATAAAAACATGGAAATACATCTAAGAACAAGAAATAGAAATCAATCAAGGAAAGAGTCAAGTTAGAAAACTAGTTAGATCTTATACTAACCATACCTAAGAACTAGTTAGAAAAGATTAGAACAAACTAAGTCAAGTTAGAAAGTAGGAAAAAAAATTAGATCTAAAAATTCTAAACTAAAGATCAAACTAAGATGTTCAACCAAAGATCTAAGTTATTCTAAAGGATAAGGATCTAAAGATTCAAAAGTTAACCTAATCTAAAGCACTAAACTAATTAAGCTATCTAATCTAGATCAACTAAAGTTAACCTAAATCCAAAACATCTAAGCTATATCTAACCAAAATCTCTAAGTAAAAGTTTACCTAAGGGATCTAAACTAACCAAAACACTAACTAAACCTAAAAAATCTTGATACTAAATCATCTAATCTAAGATCTAAATCCAAAAATCTATAATCTAGGCAAAAGAAATTCTAAGAAAAATGAATCAATAAGAAAGCAAGAGAAACAAATTACAAGTTACAAAAGAAAACTACTAAAGTAAGAATAAGAAAAATCAAAGAATCAAAATTAAACTACTCACTAGAAATAAGAAACAAATGAAATCGAAAACATCTAAACTAAATGAAATAAAATCGATCAAGCAAATATCCAAGATCTATCAAAGAGATAAAAGATATTCTAAGAATTAGACATGAAAAGTAAAGGTTACTTGAGAATGATATCATAAAACAAATCATATCAAAATTAATTCGTTATAAATTTCACACCGTTGATGAAAATTTTTCCCAAAAATTACAACGAACTTAGAGGAAAAACATCACGAAAATTAATAGGATTCCCCGGCAACGGCGCCAAAAATCTGATGTGTTATTTTGAGTTATATATAAATAATAAAAATAATATAAATAATCGAATAAATAGTACTAAAATAATAAGAGTCTCATGATTAAAATAGGTTTGTCACTTAATAAAATAACTCAATTAGGCAGAGCACCTATCGAAATAGTTTAGTAAATAAGGTGATATTCAGATTTTAAATTTATAAAAATCGTTTTTCCCTAAGACTTCTATTAAATTCTAGTGTGGAAAATATAATCAAACTAATTATGAATATGATTTGTGATTAAGGATCATTCAACAAGTAAACCAACCAATATCAAGAATGATAAGATTGATTTCTAAATCCTAGAAAGCAAATTAAAAGCAAGTAAAGTAAAATCATGGATGAGACAATATTGAATATTTGAAGAACTCACTAAACACATTAGAGAGAGTGGAGGATACACTTCACAACAAAATCAAGTATCATGATTCAACTATTACAATTTCACTAAATCCGAGTCTAATGATGAACTTCCTCAATACGTGTCGTTGAAAGAAATTCATACATGAAGAACAACTCGAATATATTAGTAAGATCAAATCCCTACTAATCATCCAAGGTCCGGTACATCAATAAGAAGATAATCCAACTAATCTAGCACTAATCGTATATCCAAGGTCCGGCTTAACAATTAGTGTTAACCCGAACCACAAGATAGAATTAGAGCTCAACTCAAGATAAACAATCAAATCAAAGCCATAATTGAAATTGCAATTCAAGTTAATGAAATCATAACAATCAACTCACAATAGATCAATCTCATAGTGAAAGTGTAACATGAAACCAACCACTTCTACCCTAAAGAAATGTAGGAGAAGAGAGTTCCTATTAGGTTGGTAAACTAGATTACAAGAATTATCAACAAAAATACTTGAAGAAGGTAAGAAAATAATTCCAAAACCAGTTGTCAATTGAATCCGGAAAGATCTCTACACCTCAACTTTCTTCTTGAATCCTCTTCTTGCTCCTTGAAGCTTGAATGGTTGAAGTAGATCAAAATCCTCTTGATCAAATCACAAAACTCTACCTCATAGACCAAGGAGAGATTTCATAACCTAACTAGAAACATCTATTCACTAAAACAACCTAGGGAATTATCTACTCAAAGGTATTCAATCAAAGTGATAGAAAAATTCCCCAAAGTCTATACCAAAAATATATGAAATTGAAGAAAAACCTAATATGATATTCAATATCTAAGAACAATGTGAAATATAATCTGATCCTCAAGCCAATCTAATTAATGCTAAAAATTCTAGTATTTATAGATCTACTAAACCAGGGGTAAAATCGTCATTTTTACAAAAAAATATTCTCGACAGAGCATCCTTACGGGCGTAGCCCCCTATGCTATACGGGCGTTTAGAGCAGTTACTCCTTACGGGCGTTTGATCCAGAGTGCCACGGGCGTAAGGGAGACAGTTAATTCATACGGGCGTAATGCACACGGGGCAACGGGCGTTTAATCCGATACGGGCGTAATGCACACAGGGCAACGGGCGTTTACTCGGATACGGGCGTAAGAAATCGTCCACGGGCGTTGCGCATTTCCAGAATGTTGCACTTTTGCCCTCGAATTTTTTTTTTTTCACCAATTTGCCCCCCGAAGTTACGAAAGCAGAATATTTGCAATTAAACCCAAAATCAATCAATTTATCTCAATTTAATACAATTATAATCACAAATCATGCACAATTTATATCTCAAATCATGATTATATTTGATGTTATCGGGAAGGAAGTAGATGCTTGACTCCTTGTAATAGCTAGGTTTCCTTCCTTTGCGATCCCATTTATTTTCTTGTATTGGAACACTCCATTTTACTATTGAATTCGATCTCCTTTTCGTTCTTCATTTTGCACTTTGCTCATAGTTTTCGTACTTGTGTGAATAGTTGTACTGGTTGGACCCCACCCTGTTGGTGTGAGCGTCCGACATCGCAGCATTGTGGAATCGGCCAAATTCGCCGAGCGTCGCATGGACGAGCTAATGGTTCATTTCACTTCATGATGTTCTATCCGGGGTGAATTTACCTCGCTTCTCGTCGTGTGGCTATTCAGTGGTGTCTACTCGTGCGGAAAAATGAACCGCTTTGAAATTTTTGAATATCCTTACTTGTGTTCATGTGTCGTTGACTCTGGGGGAGTCGCCATGCGTCCTCTCCCGATGGGTCGCATTAAATGCGTCTGATGGTTGCAGGTCGCGTCTGTTCTTCTTTCGAGACAGCTTCAGTTTGTAACTTCCTTTTGCCATAAAGGCAAATCTTTGGTGAATCGCGCCGCCTAAAAAGCATGGATTTCTCCGAGCGGACGACATTTAATGCCAACTGCGACCTTTTTACTCTCCCCCTTTTGCCCCTTGTCTTTAGTATAAAAGGAGGAGTTGGAGTGAACTTGTCTTCTACGTCTTCGCTCACCTTTCTCCTCTTTTTCCTTCCTGTAGAGTGATGTCCCCTCTCTGTTCTCCTTTCAGCATGACTAACGGTTCTTAGCGCCGAAGGGCAGGCATCCATTTCGAAGGTCCTTCCAGTGCTGGTCCTTCTTTTGGGGTTGATGATAGCCCCCGTCCACCCTACGCGCATCCTTGGGAAGATCCCAACTTCGTTATCCTAGAGGATCCTACTAAGCTGGACGTTGTGCTAGCTGAAATGGTGAGGTCCGCCAATCCTCTGGCGGCTTAGACTTCAATTAACCCGTTGTTGCCCATACCCCGGGCTTGGGTCCAGCCTATAGGGGTATGGACCTTAATACCTTTCGGGACAGCCGCCGACAGGATGCTTCTATAATGTCGAGCCGTCTTGATGCTCTCCCGACTCAAGTAAATCATATCCCTTTTCGTTTACTTCTGCGGGAGCATCCTTGGCTCATTAGTTTTTGTTTTCCGCTCCTGTCACAAGCGAATGCTCTCCTGGTGAACCTGAACAACTACTGTGAGGACACGGAGGCCGGGCACGCCAGTATCGTCCGCAAGTTCCACCGTCGGAGGTCGGAGTGTCGCCGACCGAGCGAAAGCTGTCGGACGTTCAGGGAAAGATAACCAACCTCCGGTTGGTCCAGGATTATTCGAACACCTTACTATCCCAACAAGCAAAACGACTGGAGGAGTCTCGGAGGGAGCTCGACTTCCGTAGTTCCGACGTTTTTAAGGACGAGGTACTTCAGGAGGCTAGTGTCCCTGTCCCTGCTCGGATGTACGTCGATCCGTATTCCAACGACGTTCCCTGGCCATCCCCTTATGAAGATGCGGGGCTGGCGATGGCTCCTGACTCGCCTATTGGGAGTGACTGTGCTTGGGAAGATGGTGATGGGAACAGCGTCTGGGACGACTACATTAGCGATCCGGACATTGACGGCGAGGACTACACCTCTCCGCCCGAATGACCTTAGATTTCCTTTCTTTGTTGTTTCGTAGCTCTGAGCTGGCTTGCAGGCCACTAATATTTTGCTCTCTTCTTGTCCCCATTCCCGACTCTTGTAATTGCTTCTTACTATTTGCCGGAATGGAGAACATGCTCTGTAATTACTGCATGTGAAATGAAGGATGATATTTTGTGGTTCCTTTTCTTCTTCCTGTTTTCCTACTTTGTTGTTTCTCTACTCTCCTAATGGGTGAGCAGTCGTTACTTTATCCATATGTAAATGTTGCCCTTCGGTTCGAGGGCAGATCCCGTGTCTTTTCCTTGTGCCCGCCCTGGACTAGGCATTCTGCCATCTCTGCCCGGGGGTGTATTCTGGGCTTTTCAGGGACTGACGGGAGTGATCCGCCCCAGCTCTCCCTTTGTTATGTTTGGCACCTGACGGCTGGGCATCATCGCTGATAACTCAGTTTTATATCGTGTTTTTATACATTAATTGTGTTTAAATTGAGTTAATTATGGAGTTAATTGGACTTAATTGATTGGAAATTACGCAAATTTGTTATGTTTTCGATTTTTAAAGTTTTAGGGACTGAAATTGAAGAAATGAAGAAATTAGAGACTAAATTCCAATTATCGAAACTTTTGGTCCAGATCCTAAATTTTCGGTGTTTGAAGTTTTTCAAACTCTTCCACTCACTCCTATAAATAGAGCGGCATTCAGAGCTTTTGACACACCAAAATTGAAGAGAACACGTGAGTTTTCATGTGTCAAGACTCGAGTACTTATGCAAATCTCGGCTTTTCATAGTTTTTGTTTTTATTCTCGAGCTGGAGCCTCCACCAAAAGGGATAGCTCGGAGAAATCTTCGAGAGGTGTGATTGTCGAAAATCTATAGATCGTGATAAAAGATTCGGAGTTTAGGAATCTTTCATATCCGGAGAAAAGAGTCATACCGTTGGGGTGTGGTAGGAAAACGACAACCTTACTTTCTCCTTATCTTTTAATTCTTGTATTTCGTTTTCTTTCATTTGTTATAATTCTGTGTCATAGGTTTCTATCTTTAGAATGAACAATTAGAGTTTTTATCTCACATTTTCGGAAAGGATACGTTTTAATATACATTGTGAATTAATTATTGTCTTATGCTTTCGATTTGATTTTCGTATTGAGTTTATGCTATGAAACCTAGGTTGATGCATGATACTACAATAGTTAATTAAATTGACGGTTTGTTAATGAGTCCCCACCATATGAGATTTAACAGATTGCCAGATTAGGACTAATAACTTGTGGCCACCATACTGAGGTTAGGCAGCCTAATAATCTCGGGTTTGGAATCAATGCAAATCTTAAGATTATATTGTTAAATTGATGCCTTAATAACTAATCTAAAAAGGTTTAGGATTACTTGCAACCACCATATTGAGGTAATCGCTTTAGATAATTCGGGTATGGTAGTAAGACAATTCGAATTCATAATTGCCTTTGATCCACTTGCAAGTTGTATCTTCGAATATAGGTCTTCCTAATTAGATCATTGGAGCTTAATTAAGATTTCTATTATTTATCTTTTACTTGCTTTTCTTTTCAAATTATCAATCTCCATGAATTGATTTGAGCCTAGGACTAATTCCCATTACACTACACTTTGTCATAATTGATAAGATACTATTAAGCTTTTATGAACATTCCCGGGATTAAACGATATTATCTATAAATTTAAAATCGTTGATGCTTCCATGTTACTATCTGCATTCGATAGGTACTCTGCCTTAGGTTATGTGTTAGTGACAATTTATCCTAATTAATCACAAACATAGTTGTGTAAATGCATAATAAGAAATTACACATCAATCGCCCTTTATCGTCTAGGTTTTTTTCTTCCAACCAACTGTCTTGCTATTTTTAGTCGAATTGCGAATAGGTTTCCCCTCGCGATTACGACTATGTAATGGATAAAGATATTTTTGGTCGGAGGGGCGTGAGGGTATTCACCTCGATCTACCCCTCCGTAAGTATAAAGGTAAGCAAGCATCTAGAAAAGGGAACACATGTATCATTTTAATGAAAATATTTCTTTAGATGGTTTGAGTGTCACGGATTGGGCAACAAGGTTCCATCCGATCTCGACAATATATAAGTACCTGGTTTTATTTCTTTTTCAATTCGGTAGGGCCCTTCCCGGTTCGGGGTGAGTTTGGTGGATTCGGCTTGCCGATATGTCACCTCGATCTTTATAGGACCCATTCTCCGACTTTTAGAGGCCTTAGGTGTATCCGCTTGTCGTGGGAGGCCTTTGTCTGCAATTTGTACACTTTTGCCTTGACCCTCGATCGCGATCTTCCTCCTTTCATCGAGTAGATCCAGGTGAATTTTTCTAGTCATTGTGTTGAGATTTTGGTCGAATTGGTCGACCCTTCGGCTGGTGCTACTGCTTCAGAACCGTATACCAACGCATAAGGGGTTTCTCCGGTGGGGCCCCTAGGCGAAGTGCATACAACCCACAGAATTGTGCTTAGTTATTCTACCCACTTGTTTGACTTTCCCGCCAGGTTTCTTTTCGGGGCATTGAGTACCGGTTTGTTAGCAGCCACTGCTTGGCCATTCCCTTGGGGGTGTGCTACGGAAGACTTCCAGTGTCTTTTGCGAAACCTTCCACATTGGAGAATTGGGTGCTTTGGTCAGTGACCACCGCTCTCGGGATGCCAAACCGACATAGGACGGAGTCATGAAGAAATTTCAGCACGTTATCCTCTATGGGATGCACCGGAGGTATTGTTTCTATCCACTTTGAGAAATAATCCACAGCCACAACCAAGTATTCAAATCCTCCTTTTGCTTTTGGGAATTGCCCATGAGATCTATTCCCCACATATCAAATGGCCAAGTCGGATTTACCGGCGTTTGTTGAATGGATGGCAGTCGGGGTATGTCTGCATATACTTGGAAGCTTTTGCATTTCTGGGCGTATGCCTTCGCATCCTCATGTAATGTCGGCCAGTAATATCCTTGTAAGAGTATCCTTTGTGCCAATGTTCTACCCCATAGGTCACCTCCGCACACTCCTTCGTGGACATCGGCTAAGAGATCATGTGTTTGGTGTGGGGGGATGCATCCGAGAAGGGGTTTGGTGAACGATCTTCTATAGAGGATATTGTTAAGAATTATGTACCTTGCCGCCTGTTTATGGATCCATCTTTCTTGAACAGGATCGTCGGGAAGGACTTCGTCCTCAACGTAAGCACTTATCTCGTCCATCCAGGTTTGTGGGACGGCGTCGCTCGTGGATAGAATTGAGGTTGCCTTCGTCGAGGGGGTGACTTGCACTTCTATGAGGAGGTTTTCCTCATTCGTGTTGTCATTTCGGCTGACCGCCTCGATATCGAAAGATTCTAACTTGGAAATCTCCCTTTGTGTGACAAAGAGGTATTCGGATAACCTCTCCGAGTTGACGTTGAACTCCCCGGTGATTTGATTGACTACTACTTGGGAGTCACTTCTTGCGAGCAGGTCTGTGATGCGGACTTCTTGAGCCTACAGTACCCCTATGATCGGGGCTTCTTATTCGGCTTCGTTGTTGGTGAGCTCGAAGTCTAGCCTAATTCTTCTTCTAGTTGTATTCCGTTGGCATGGAGCCGGCTCCCGCGCTATTAGAATTTATTGCGCCATCAACGTTAAGGACCCATACATCATTTCGTTGAATTGGTCTCCTAGGAATGCTCGTCGAGGGCGATTCGTCCGCTCTCTCATTGAATGAGGTCTTCGCGACGAAATCTGCCAAGGCTTGAGCTTTGATGGCGGTCCGAGGTAAGAAGACAATCTCGTATCCGCTCAGCTCTATCGACCAACGCAACAGTCTTCCGGATTGATCCATCTTGTGGAATATTTGGTGTAACGAGAAGTTGGTGTATACATTTATAGTTCTAGACTCAAACTATGGTCTAAGTTTTCTAGAGGAAACAACTAGGGAATAAGCCAATTTTTGTATATTCGGGTACCTGGATTCAGGTCCGTTCAAGGCTTTGCTTACATAATACATTGGCAACTATTTCCTATCTACTTCCCTAATGAGGACACCGGCTACGACTAGATCCGCAGCGGCCAGATACAAATATGAAGGTTCCCCGGATACGGGAGAAGTGAGAGGTGGAGGCATACCGAGGTAGTTCTTCATATGTTCCCACGCTTCCTCACATTCTTCCGTCTAGGTAATACTCTTTTTTGCGCCCTTGCGTGCCTTGAAGAAGGGTAGACACTTCTCGACGGACTTCGAGATGAAGCGTCCCAAGGCAGCAATACAGCCATTAAGCTTCCGGACATCGCGAACACTCCTCGGCGGGGACATGTTGAGTTTTAAGTCAAAGCGATCCAGAGTATCAAAAGTTTCCTATAGATCTTCCAAGTGTGCTCGTCCCTCTTTGGTTTTCACGACCATATCGTCCACATAGGCCTCTACGTTTCTCCCCATCTATCGTTGAAAAACTTTGTTGACCATGCGTTGATATGTTGCACCAAGCATTCTGCAGCCCGAAGGGCATCATCTGGTAGTAGTACGTGGCCCCTACCGCTAAAAAGGAGGTGTGGACCTGATCTGATTCCGCCAGACGTATCTCATGGTATTTGGAGAAAGCATCAAGGAAGCTCATCCTTGAGTATCTCGCCGTCGAGTCGACCAAGGAATCTATTCGCGGGGGCGGATAGCAATCTTTGGGGCAAGCCTTGTTGAGGTCGGTGAAATCAACGTACATGCACCATTTTCCATTCGCCTTCCTCACCATAACTACATTTGCAAGCCAAGTTGGGTAGGTTACCTCTTTGATGAATCTGTCCTGCAAGAGTTTGGCTACTTCCTCCTTGATGGCCTGCTCCTTGACTTCTCCGCAATCTCGTGGCCTCTATTTTACGGGGTCGAACTGCGGGTTGATATTCAACTTCTGAACTGCTACTTCCTCTGCTAGTCCGGGCATATCGCGAGTCGCCCAAGCGAAAGTAGTTCTTCTTTCCTTCAAGAATGCGATGATTCCTCCTCTTTTTTCGGTTGTCATTTCCAATCCGACCTTTATCTTCTAGTTGGGGTAGTCGGGGTGGATGACTATGGACTCGCACTCCGCCGCGGCTTCAATAGGAGTTTGCTCACTCCTCTCCTTCCTCATTTGGGGAGCCATCGTGATGACTTTGAGTTCCATAGGATCGGGGAGTATCCGATGTGTGGTTTATCGTATATAAAATTAATATAAATAATCGAATAAATAATACTAAAAATAAAAGGAATCTTCAAGATTAAAATAGGATTGTCACTAATAAAATAAACTCAACAAGGCAGAGCACCTATCGAAATAGTTTAGTAAATAAGATGGTATTCAGATTTTAAATTTATAAAAATCGTTATTTCCCAAGACTTCTATTAAATTCTAGTGTGGAAAATATAATCAAACTAATTATGAATATGATTTGTGAATAAGGATCATTCAACAAGTAAACCAACCATTATCAAGAATGATAAGATTGAATTCTATATCTAGAAAGCAAAGTAAAATAAAGCAAAGTAGAAACTCATAAGAAATAATAGGAGAAATGAAGGATACAAACTACTAGGGGCAAGATTAATCATGAAATAACTATCATAATCTCACCAATATTCAAGTCTAGAGTAGAATTTCTTCCATACGGATTGTGGCAAGAAACTCATTGATTTAAGAACACTTGAATGTTAACAAGATCAAATCTCCCATCAATCATCCTAGTTCCGGTCCATCAATAGGAAATCTAATCGAATCAAATTGGCACTAATTGTTGTCCTAGTTTCGGCCTAACAATAAGTGTTAATCCGGAACTACAACCTCAAATCAAAGCTTAATACTCAAGATAAAATTCAGATTTAAAGCTATGAATGAAATTACAATTTCAAATTAATTACACTATAACAATCATCCATGAAAACCATAATTTGCCCAAAGTAATTGTAGAATAATACCAACCACTTCTACCTAAAAGAAATGTATAGAGAAGAGTTCCTAGGGTTGGTGTCTAATTACAAGATTGAAATTATATCAAATCAAAGAAGAAGAGTAACCTCTTCAACCTCCTCTTTGTCAAACTTCTTTTTCTTCTTCAAACCTTCAAGTTGATGAAATTGATTCCTCTCTTGCAAGACTTCAAGGAAATTCCTTATGGTTGAGGCAACTTCTCACAAAGACTCACAAGTGATTCTCTCAACTCACAACTTATGAAAGAGATCTCAAAATATGGAAAATAACAAAATATAGATCTTATTCAAAACCCTAAAACAAGTATTACAAGATCACTTTGATAGCATAATCCTTCCAAATACAAGCCAATCTAACTTCTAATCTAACCCTAATCCAACATTAATCCAACCTCTAAGCTAACTTCATCCAACCTCAAATAATGGTAAAAATCCCAATATTTATAGATAACCAAAACAGGGGTAAAATAGTCATTTTTACACAGAATTTGGAATAGAGCATCACTACGGGCGTAGTCCCTTGTGCACTACGGGCGTATTGAAGCAGTTAAGGGCAACGGGCGTAGAACAAAAAGGGCAACGAGCGTAAAATAAAAATTTGCAAAATCATCAATACGAGCTTGTTCATGGCCGTGTTGCTGGGCATGTTTAGCGCCGAGCGCGTGTTGCTGGACTGGATTTGTATATCTTTCCGGAAATTGTATATTTAGTCCCTGAACTTTGCTCTTTTGATCAATTAGCTCCACAAACTTCCCGAAAACAGAAATATCACAATTAAGTGCACAATTAACATATTTGTCTCAATTTACTCTAATAATCCTCAACAATTATGCACAAATACCCTTCCAAAACATTACCAAATTTAGCGTTATCAGTATCCTTCTAGCTTTGTGAGCCTGTATCGGGTAATCCAAGAGTGTTGTGGGATTACTTTTAATGCATACTATTCTCTTGGTTGTCCGGAACTTTTCCCTCTAGTGCGACATGAAAGCAATCATGTCGAAAGACGCCATTGACGGAGCTCCCGGGATTGCATTGTAGGATGATTCCAAATGTACCACGTAAAAAACCACCTTCTCGGTGCGGACGAACTCTCCCGACCCCAAGGTCGGAACTATGATGACCACTCCTTTCTTCAGAATCTTGTGGGAGGTGAAACCCTCCAATCTGGTCGAGTCGGCCTGGAGATGGTGGTCACTGAGGCCCATTCCTTTGAAACAATTGTAATATAACAAGTCCTTTGATGCTCCGGTGTCGACTAGGACCCGTTTCACCACGCATTTGTCGATGTCGGGTGTAGTTAGGGCTACATCGATCACTACTAGCGTTACCTTGGCTTCCGGAGTGGGAGCTAATTCAGCTCCGGTAAAGGAAAATGTTTCTTCTTCTCGGGGCATTTTTGGAGCGGTGTAAACCGTTCGGAGGGAGTCGATCTTCCTTCGGAGCTGAGAGATTGAGGGGGTCTCCGTAGTTATCACTTGGATAACTCTCTCCTTTGATCGTTCATTGCGCTCGGAAGTTCCTCCACCCCTGCTGGCCTTGTATTCAGCTAACGCTCCAGCTTTGATTAATCTATCAATGACTGTTTTTAGGTTGAAACAGGATCCGGTGTCATGGCCACGATCCTTGTGAAAGGCGCAGTACCTAGACCGATCCTAACCTATCTGTTCCTTGGATTCATAGGGAGCGGGTCCCTAACCCCATATTGCTCCTTTATTACCGAAATGAGTTCAACTCGCGTGACGTTCAGCGGAGTGAACACTTCATCTTTGCTTCCGAACTTGGACTTGCTCTTGTAGTTTTGAGCATGCGGTTGTCCCTCGAAGGCTTTTTCTTTCTTTTTTAGGGAGGAGTCTGTCTTCTTTACCTCCGTTGTGTTTCTTTCTGCAATGGCTACACCCCTGGCGATCTCGAACATCTCGCCCAAGCTGGCTGGCTTCTTCAGCTGCAACTGGATGGCCAGTGCTTCAGACTTGAATCCTCCCTCAAAGCAAGTGAGGACAGTGTCATCACTAAGGCCTTCGATCTCGTCAAGGACCTTCTTGAACCGCTCAATGTATGTCAAGAGCGTTTCTCCATCCTTCTACTTGACGTTGGTCAAATCTCCTCGAGTCTTCGGGATGATTCCTGCAGTACAAAACTTATCTAGAAAAACTTTCTCCATTTTTGACCCGAAGTTGACAATATTAGTTTTCAAGGCAGTGAACCATGATAGAACCTTATCGGTGAGGGTGCTCGTTGAAGCTCGACAGAGCATAGCCTCATCGTAAGTCACTAAACTCTTGGCTGACTTATACTGGCAAATATGTTCATGAAGGCGATCCTTCCCATAATAGAGTGTGAACTGTGGGAGTTTTAGTGTAGGATTTGGTAGAACTTCCCTAATCCATTTCGTGAACGGTCCCACATCTAGCGTCCGTATTGGGACTGAATGGGGGTCGCTGACGGTGGAGCAACAATGGTAGTTCGGGCTGGAGGGGGTACCGGCGCGTTGCGCCCAGTAGGTGACGCCCTCGTTTTCTCCCTTGTGGTTCTATGATGGGAGGTCATAGTGTGGCTCCTAGATTTTTTTGTGCGGAGTATGGTAAGATTCACCTACCTCGCTTTCATCAAGGTTTATCTGTTGGCAACTCCGAGGGGTCGCTGACTTTTGGGTTTCCTGGGGGCACCTGGTAGGATTCGGCGCGGCCGCAGCGTTGCATCGGCTCTAGTCCGCCAAATGAGCGTTGCGTTGCCTGCCGGTTTCTTTGGGAACAGTCGCCGGTGCGGGCTCTTTGTTTAGGCGAACGATCATCCGCTTGGCTTTTTCATGGTCTTCTTTGGCCTTTCTGTACATGCGAAGGGCCTCTAACTCTTCAAGGATGGTATCGGCGTCTGGGATTCTTGTCTCTCGACCGGTGGTCGATCTTTCCATCTGTTGAGTGAACTGCGTAAGTCTTCCCCCGAGAGATTCCCGAGGTGTATTCTGACATGGGGACGAGGGGGTGTCTCTTCTCGCCTTACCGGTGCCGACGTTTGCTTTCTGTCGGTGCATTCTCTGGCCCTCCTTGTTGATGTTCCGACTTGTTGGGACGGCCTTGCCGGAGTTTGGACTGTCAACTCCTTCTGTCTCTGAGCAGAGACATATGATTGACCGTGAGATGGCATTTTTCGTTGTCGTCACGGGGAAGGTGAAAAATGAAGAAAATGATAGAAAGACTGTTTCCCGTAAGCACCGTGGGCCTGTTCACCGTGGGCCTGTTAAGCCAGCCCGTGGAAGCAAGTGAGAGCAACACTGATAACTTTCTCTTTCCTTTTCTTTTTGTTCTTGCATTTCTTTTTGTTGAAACATTGTTATGCACAAGTCTAAGTTTCCTTCTTGTATTCAAAGAAGGAGGATTCAAAGATGAAGAAGAGTGTTGAAACATTATGATGCACAAGTTCAAGTTTCCTTCTTATATTCAAAGAAGGAGGCTTCAAACATGGTGGCTACCACCCCACCTAATATTTTGTATCTATAAAAGGCCAAAATGTGCATGTATTCAAATATCTCAAAAAAAATATGGAATTCAAAATAATTCTTCTTCTATCAATATTCTCTCCTTTGATTTTGTACTTCATGTGTACATAGTTAGTTTTTTTTTGTTGTTTAAATGCATTAAACTTCCAACAACTGGTATCAAAGCACAAGTCGATCAACGACTGCACCACCGTAGCACAACTTCCGCACAAAATCAAATAATATATTCGTTGTCATGGCAGCCTCTACCTCGATCTCACACAATCTTGTTCCCGTCTGCAATGGAGAGAGCTGTGATTTTTCGAGCATAAAATTTAAAACCATCCTACGAGCTTATGATTTGTGGGATGTAGTGGAAAATGGTATTCCAAAGCCCGTAGAGTCAACTAAAAAAGAAGCGACAACTACGGAAACCACTTCCACTATGACCACAACTTTCGAAGGCTCACCGTCAACGACTAGCTCGATGAAAGAATGGCAAAAGAAAGATGCTGACGCATTAGCCAAAATTCATCAAGCTGTCACCGACACAATATTTCCAAGAATCATGAATTCTACTTCGGCAAAAGAAGCATGGGAGACATTGCGAGATGAATTTCATGGCACCGTCAAAGTTCGGGCAATACGACTTCAAACACTTAGAAGAGATTTTGAAAATCTCTGAATGAAAGAAGGAGAAAATATCAAAGATTTCTCTTCTAGAGTGAATGGAATCGTTAGTCAACAAAAGGCCTACGATGATACCATCACGAATCAAAGGGTTGTAGAGAAAATATTGATTTCTCTCACAGAAAAATTTGATTCCGTGGTGAGCATCATTGAAGAGTCTAAAGACCTCTCAAAACTTTCCATCACCGAGCTTGTTGGTTCTTTACAAGCTCACGAGCAAAGAATTTCCCGGCGGAACGAGGTTTCCTCCGAAGGTGCTTTCCAGTCAAGGCACAAAAATAAATTTCAAAAAGGTGGAAAGAACCAAAACTGGTGTGGTGGCAGCAACAACAAAGGAGAATACAACAACATCAAGGAAGGTGAAAAGAAGGCAAAATTCCCTCCTTGTGGTGTATGCAAAAAGCCTACACATCTTGAAAAAGATTGTTGGCAAAAAAGGGAAACCCCGGTGCTCGAACCGTAAGAAGTTCGGTCACACCGACCAACAACCTGCGATTCAAGCAAAATCAACAAGCTGGTGTTTCTGAAATTAAAGAAGGAGAACACATGTTCTATGCGTGCCAAGCTGCAACGACAAAGAAAAATGATGTGTGGTTAATTGATAGCGGTTGCACAAATCACATGTCAAAAAACCAAAGTTGTTTCACCAAAATCGATTCTACTGTAAAAGTACAGGTAAAAATGGGTAATGGAGCTTTGGTTGAATCCAAAGGCAAAGGCACCGTTGCAACCCGGACATTGAATGGTACGAGGTTCATTGACAATGTTCTTTACGTCCCCGACTTGGATCAAAATTTGCTAAGTGTGCCTCAAATGATAACCAACGGTTACTCATTATTATTTGAAGGTAACTCTTGTGGAATTTATGACCAGAAGAAGAAAGAGATTGCAAGTGTCAAAATGGAGAACAAGACATTCCCGATTAAATGGAACTACGCCATTGAAAATTCACTAGTAACTAAAGCTGGTATAGATAGTTCACTTTGGCACAAAAGATTTGGGCATTGCAGCACTCAAAGTCTCAAGTTGCTTTCCCAAAAAATCATGGTGAAAGATCTACCTATCATTAGTGATCTGAAGGGAATTTGTGAAGGATGCCAACTTGGGAAGATGACTGGAAACCATTTCCTGCAGGTGAAGCTTGGCAAGCTTCACAGAAACTTCAATTGGTGCACACCGATGTTTGCGGTCCAATGAGAATATCATCATTGGATAATAGTAAATATTTCATCCTATTCATTGACGATTTCTCTCGAATGACTTGGGTCTATTTTCTCAAAAATAGATTTGAGGTGTTTGGGACATTCCGGAAGTTCAAGAAAATGGTTGAAAATCAAAGTGGCGTCCAAATCCAAACTCTCCGGAGCGACAACGGCACCGAGTATACTTCTTCCGAATTTAATAAATTTTGTGAAGAAGAAGGTGTACATCGTCAACCGACCGTTGCATACACACCGCAACGGAATGGTGTTTCCGAAAGAAAGAATAGAACAATCATGGATATGGCAAGATCCATGATGGGTGATAAAAAGATGCCAAACAAGTTCCGGGTTGAAGCAGGTTTTCCCCGCAGTATATCTTCGGAATAGGTGTACCACCAAAGCTGTTCCCGACATGACACCGCTAGAAGCATGGTCCGGACAGAAACCATTAGTCAGATACTTGAAGGTATTTGGTTATATCTGCTATTTGCATATTCCAGCACAAAAAAGGCACAAACTGGAAGCAAAAGCAGAAAAGGGAATTTTCTTGGGATATAGTTCTCAATCCAAAGGATATCGAATTTATAATTTGCACACTGAAAAAATAGTGGTGAGCAGAGATGTAACTTTCGATGAAGAAAGTTCTTGGAATTGGGAGAAACATTCAGAAAATCATGAATTGGCGATGGTGCCCATTTTTAATCAAACCGAGGAATCGATCGCACCGCCTGTTCAAAATCCTCCAACTCAAGAAAATTATGATTATGATTCAGAATCCGACGTTTCCGAATCTCCACCACAACGCACACAACGTGTGTCAAGTGTGTATCAAGATGCTCCACAAATATTTGAGTCATGCAACTATGCTTTGTTCAAGAACCCGGGAATTATGATGAAGCAGCTCAATATGAAGAATGGAGACATGCAATGAAGGAGGAGTTAAAAATGTCGAGAAAAATCAGACATGGAAGTTGGTTGAAAAATCACCTCACAAACATGTCGTGGGAGTTAAATGGATTTACAAGACTAAAGTAAATCCAGATGGCTCAATTCAAAAGCAGAAGGCAAGATTGGTTGCAAGAGGATTCTCACAACAGTTTGGCGTTGACCACAACGAGACCTTTGCACCCGTATCAAGACAAGACACGGTTAGAACCATTCTAGCTCTAGCAGCTCGGAAAGGATGGAAAATTTACCAGCTTGATGTAAAATCAGCATTCCTAAATGGTTACCTTGAGGAAGAAATTTACATTGAGCAACCACCAGGATTTGTGGTACAAGGGGAAGAAGCAAAAATCCTGAAGCTCAATAAGGCTTTGTACGGCTTAAAACAAGCTCCGCGAGCTTGGTACAAAAGGATAGATTCCTATTTCACCGATCTTGGTTTTAAGAGGAGTCCTAGCGAGCATACACTTTATGTGAAGGTTCAAGGACCAGATATACTAATGATTTCTTTGTATGTTGATGACCATATAGTCACAGGTAACAATTCAAAGATGATCTCGACATTCAAAGAAGATATGAAGAAAGAGTTTGAAATGACAGATCTTGGCCTAATGAACTATTTTCTTGGCATGGAAATCAGTCAAAGTAACGAAGGAATTTTCATATGCCAGAAAAAGTATGCGAAGAATCTGTTGATAAAATTCAAATTGGAAGATTGCAGACCAACGACAACACCACTTGTCTCTTTTGAAAAATTGATAAAAGAAGATGGTTCACCAAACGCTGATGAGAAGCTGTATAGAAGCATGATTGATAGTCTACTCTTATTTGACAAAGAACTCGACTGACATCATATACGCAACAAGTTTGTTATCCGGGTACATGCAGAAACCAACCAAATTTCATCTCACTGCTGCAAAAAGAGTACTTAGGTACGTCAAGGGTACTACTGATTTTGGCATCCGGTACAAACCAACAAAACATCCAGTGTTGGTAGGTTACTCGGATAGTGATTGGGCAGGATCACTTGATGACATGAAAAGTACATCAGGGTTATATGTTTTCATATGGGAATGGTGTATTTTCATGGTTGTCACACAAGGAAGATACTGTGGCACAATCTCTGCAGAGGCGAATACATAGCAGCTTGTGAAGCAAAAATCAAGGCTGTTTGGATCGAAGAATTTTCTCTAATTTGGGAGAAATTCGGATAAAGCCAACAACAATTTTTTGCGATAGCAAATCAGCAATTACTATTGTGAAAAATCCGGTTCAACATCGGAAGACGAAGCACATCAAAATAAAATATCACTCGCTTAGGGAAGCTGAAAATGAAGGTGAAATTTGTTTCATTCACTCGCAGATCGCGTGAGAAAATTGCATATATTTTTACCAAGGCGTTACCTAAAGTGAAATTTGAGTTCATGCGAAACAAGCTTGGAATTTGTGAATGTGCATCAAGGAGGAGTGTTGAAACATTGTGATGCACAAGTCTAAGTTTCGTTCTTCAAAGAAGGAGGATTCAAAGATGAAGAAGAGTGTTGAAACATTATGATGCACAAGTCCAAGTTTCTTTCTTATATTCAAAGAAGGAGGCTTCAAACATGGTGGCTACCACCCCACCTAATATTTTGTATCTATAAAAGGCCAAAATGTGCATGTATTCAAATATCTCAAAAAAAAATTAGAATTCAAAATAATTCTTCTTCTATCAATATTCTCTCCTTTGATTTTGTACTTCATGTGTACATAATTAGTTTTTTTTGGTTGTTTAAATGCATTAAACTTCCAACACTTTTCCTTTATATGTGATGATTTTGTGTCCTAAGATACTATTTATTTTGATTGATTGATTAATGATTTATATATTCCCGGGAAGGATACGTTTTAATATACATTATGAATTGCTTATTGTTTACGCTTTCGATTTGATTCTCGTATTGAGTTTATGCCATGAAACTTAAGTTGATGCATGATACTACAATAGTTAATTAAATTGACGGTTTGTTAATGAGTCCCAACCATAGGAGATTTAGCGAATTGCTAGATTAGGTCTAATAACTTGCGGCAACCATACTGAAGTTAGGCAGCCTAATAATTTCGAATTCATAATCAATGCAAACCTTAAGATTAACTTATTAAATTGACGACTTAATAACTAATCTACAAAGGTTTAGGATTACTTGCGACAACCATATTAAGGTAATCACATTAGATAATTCGGATATGGTAGTAAGACGATTCGAATTCATAATTGCCTTAGATCCGTTTGCAAACTGAACTTTCGAATATTGTTCAACTTAATTAATCATACGTACTTCATTAGAGATCTTAGTTAATTATCTTTCCATTCTTGTTTTAAATATTCTTTAAACAACATATCCGAATCGAATGGACACATAGGACTAATTCCCTGAACCTTAAAGTTTGTCATAATTGGTAGAAACTAACCAGCCGTCACCAGCGTTCCCGAGGATAAGATAATTATAAATTTAAAATCGTAGTACTCCCATGTTACTATCTGCATGCGATAGGTACTCTGCCTTAGTTTTGTTTGATTTTGTGACACTATTTTGTGAGATTATTTTCCTTATTTGATATTCACTTTTACTCACTCAAAACACAGACAAGATTTTTGGCGCCGTTGCCGGGGAATGCAAAAATTCATAATATTTTTAAAATTCCCGATCAAAATTTTAGAAACTTTATGATTTGGTAACGGTAGTGTCTATCCTTTATGACTTGATTAGTGGAATTAGACCTCACTTTCCTAAGTATACGGTTTCCTAAATTGTTAATTTTAGAAATTATGTAGAATTAAATAATTTAGGTCATCTAGTTTTAGAAAATTCATTCTAAAACCATACTTTCAAAACATAACGGATAAAAATCATTTTAACAAATATTTTTCAATCCGAACTGAAAAATCAAACTTCCCACATTACTTTCAAAACAGAACGGAAAGGGATAAGAATCCCAAATTATATTACTTATTCTTTTTCAATGGGCTCAAGCAGCATAGTCATTCGTTGGTTTAATCGAAATCGATCTTAGCTGTTTATCCCGCTAGGTAGGCCGGAACTTATAACAATGGAGCTTTTTCACCATGCTCAATGGGTTCCCCCAACTCATTTCTAAATAACTTTAGCCAAAACTTTTCTTTTCTTTAGTTTACCTTTTCGGGAAGGCTTTTCGAAACTTTAATCAAACAAAAATATTTTGGAAAAGATAAATTTGATATAAAAAACTAATATCTTAAAAAAAAATCTTTTATCAAACATTAAAGTCGGAAAACTAATATCTTTTTATCAAAATCGAAAATCGAAAAAATTTATCTTTTTATTAAAATCGAAAATCGGAAAACTTTATCTTTTTATGAAAATAAAAAATCTATATCTTTTATAAAATCGGAAAACTATTTTTTTAATCAAAACTTAAAATCACAATACTAAATCTTTTTAAAATCAGAAAACCAAATCTTTTAATAAATCATAAAATC
The DNA here is from genome assembly GCA_025388415.1 of Cynanchum wilfordii. Taxonomy (NCBI): domain Eukaryota; kingdom Viridiplantae; phylum Streptophyta; class Magnoliopsida; order Gentianales; family Apocynaceae; genus Cynanchum; species Cynanchum wilfordii. The sequence goes on from JAHSUH010001838.1 coordinate 70,513, forward strand.
GCAAAAATTAAAACAAAAAAAAAATAACCTTTTGAGAAAATATAAATAATTTTTTTGGAAAACTTGAAAGTCTTTACATTAAAATAATAATAAATAACGTTTAAGAAAATCAAACTTTTGAGAAAAGACAAGAAAATAAAGAAGAGATAAGTTAAGTACGGAAATCACAAATCTTTGAAAAACTTGATTTATAATAAGACAAAAAGATTCCCACTAAATATCTTTCAATAACAAAATCTAAATTTTTATAATAAAATAATATACTAATATTTAATTACAAAATCAATTTCAAAATCATTCATACGTACTGTAATTTGATTTCAAGAAGGAAAGTTGAAATAATATAATATTTCAAAAAAAGTCTTCAAAAAAAAATTCAATAAATTCAATTTTCGTAAATTAACATGCCCGAAAAACATAATCTTTTTCAAAACAGATGAAAACGAAAGGGTTTAAAACAACTGAAAAAGATCAAATCACTTACCTTTGTCATCGAAATTATCAAAATCTACAACCTTTGATAATTCAAATCGCGAAACAATTCTTTACCTAAAATTATTCAAGGCTTAATAAAAATTTAAGAACTTAATAAATCCAATTGCAAACTTAATTGTGTCTTAAACTTACATATCATTCTAAATCAAAGAATTAAATATACAATCGATGTTACTAACCTTAATCGTATTGACAACACAATTTCTCCAATCCCAAAATCTCCACGTTCGATCTTTTTATTACCCGTTTCTCGGAATACCAGAGAGGTGAATCTCTCTTAAATTATATCTCTTAGGGTTTCAAGGTATATAAATAATACATAACTTAATAAATTGCACAATAAATCCCTCAAATATTTAAGCATCTAAATAAGGCCCTAAACTTTATAAAATTACAAAATCACCCTTGTCAATTTGGTCATGTGTGACCGCGTGGAACGCAGTGAGAGCAACACGACAACTTTCTCTTTTCCTTTTCTTTTCGTTCTTGCATTTCTTTTCCTTATATGTTATGATTCTGTGTCCTAAGATACTCTTTATTTTGATTGATTGATTAATGATTTATATATTCCGGGAAGGATCGTTTTAATATACATTATGAATTACTTATTGTTTTACGCTTTCGATTTGATTCTCGTATTGAGTTTATGCCATGAAACTTAGGTTGATGCATGATACTACAATAGTTAATTAAATTGATGGTTTGTTAATGAGTCCCAACCATAGGAGATTTAGCGAATTGCCGGATTAGGTCTAATAACTAACTTGCGGCAAACCGGGTTAAGTTAGCGGCCAATAATCTCATAGTTCATAATCAATGCAAACCTTAAGATTAACTTATTAAATTGACGACTTAATAACTAATCTACAAAGGTTTAGGATTACTTACGACAACCATATTTAGGTAATCACATTAGATAATTCGAGTATAGTAGTAAGACGATTCAAATTCATAATTGCCTTAGATCCGTTTGCAAACTGAACTTTCGAATATTGTTCAACTTAATTAATCATACGTACTTCATTAGAGATCTTAGTTAATTATCTTTCCATTCTTGTTTTAAATATTCTTTAAACAACATATCTGAATCGAATGGACACATAGGACTAATTCCCTGAACCTTAAAGTTTGTCATAATTGGTAGAAACTAACCAGCCGTCACCAACGTTCCCGAAGATATGATAATTATAAATTTAAATTCGTGGTACTCTCGTGTTACTATCTGCATACGATAGGTACTCTGTCTTAGTTGTGTTTGATTTTATGACACTGTTTTGTGAGATTATTTGCCTTATTTGATATTCATTTTTACTCACTCAAAACACACACCAACGGTCAAGTTAGAAATCATAATATGTATGCAACAATGTCGGAGGGTTGATCGGGAAGAATAGTTCCGACGACCCTTACCGAACACTTCAGAGATATACTGAATATCCGGCTTTCACTTGATTTGTGTGTGAGTGTGTGTTACTATTTTATGGAGAAGCGTGGCCAACCGGGAAGTGACACCTGTTGTGGTCCCGCCTGACAATTCTACAATGGTGGCTCCAAATAGAGCCTGTCGGGTTAGGTGCATTTAATGTGAGGTTCAGTGCGAATCTCTTGTCGGAGGTCATGCTCTAAACGTTTTGTACTTCCGTTCGCCGGCTAGACCTAGGTGGAATCGTATCCGAGACTGATAACATCAAATATGATCATGTTTTGGAATATTAATTGTGCATGATTTGAGAGCTTTATTGCATTAAATTGAGATAAATTGATTGATTTTGGGCTTCATTGTATATTTTGCATTTCGGGTAACTTCGGGGGCAAATTAGTTTAAAAAGATAAATTCAGAGGCAAAAGTGTACCATTTTGGAATTGTGCAACGCCCTTATACGCTATACGCCTATTGCCCTTTTGTGCATCATTCCCGTATAAAGTAACTAACTGCTCTACGACCGTCGCACTCTGGATTTTACGTCCGTAGGACATAACGACATTAATACGCCCGTAGAGCAGAAAGGGCAACGCCCGTACTAATGCCAGGATCAACTGTTTTATTTGTAAAATGACGATTTTACCCCTGCTTTCGATTATCTATAAATTATAGGATTTTTACGATTAATGAATGTTGGATTAGGCTTATTTTACATACTGTTACTCTCCCATTTTAATTGTAAAGGTTTGGTAGAACTTAGAGAGAAATCTATACTTTGATTTTCCAATTTTCTTAGAGATTACTCTCTACTTGTAGTATTGAGTATCTTGGAATTTATTACGTTGGTTTGCCTCGAACGTAAGGAAATCTACTGAATCTATTCTAGGGTATTTGTACTACACAAATTGAAGATTCAAGTTGAAGAAGCAAAGAAGAATCAAGAGAAGGAGTTAAAGAGGAAGAAGGTTTAATGTTTATGTTTCACTTTCTCCTTTTCTTCTATTATTCCTTGTTATTCTTTGTAATTAGTTAACCAACCTTAGGAACTCTCATTTCTACATTTCTTATAGGTTGATTTGGTTGGTTCTATTTTACAATTTACTTGAGATATTGTGATATTCTTGGATTGAATGATTGTGGTTTTATTAATTTGAATTGCAATTTCATTTATGGCTTTAGATCTGAATTTTATCTTTAGTATAAGCTTTGATTTGAGATTGTGGTTCGAATTAACACTAATTGTTAGGCCGGACCTTGGATATATGATTAGTGCCAAGTTAATGTGATTAGTTTCCTATTGATGGACCGGACCTTGGATGATTGATAGGAGATCTAGTTGTGTTAACATTCAAGTGTTCTTAATCTAGGAATTTCTTGCCACGATCCGTATGGAGGAAATTCTACTTTAGACTTGAATTTGGTGGAACTATGATACTAGATCCAAGATTATCCTATTCTTGGTATTTTGTATCTTCTTATCTCACCTATACTTTACTAAGAGTTCCTTCCAACCTTTTTACTTACTTTATTCTTTACATTGTTCATTTACTTTGTTTTCTAGGAAATTAGAATTCAATCCTATCATTCTTGATTAATGTTGGATTACTTGATGATTGATTCATACTTCCAAATCATATTCATAATTGATTTAATTATATTTTCCACACTAAAAATTAATAGACGTCTTGGGGAAAAGCGATTTTATAAATATTAAAATCCGAATACTACCTTTATTTACTAAACTATTTCGATAGGTTCTCTACCTAGTTGAGTTTATTTTATTAGTGACAATTCTATTTTAATCTTGAGAATTCCTATTATTTTTAATATTATTTTATTAAATTATTTATATTATTTATATATATAAATATAACTCATCGGGAGACCACTTCGGTCTTACGCGGACTCCACCTCGGATAACTTTGCCTACATGGATTTTAGGTGACTTCGGGTACTCTCACTATTTTATGGTATTTATTATATTTTCGATTGTATCAAATATATTACTAAAATATTTTTTTTTTCTGTGTAATGCATATTCTTTTAATTAGCATAATAAAATATTTTTTCACTTTTTATTATATGCTTATTATTTTGCGCGAGATCTTTCAAAATTATTTAAAATCTAATATAAGTCTAATTAATTTAAATACTAATACACTTTTTTCTTTTTAGGGAAAAAAACTAATACACTTAACTTTCATTTAGTCAATATTTATGACTATTTTGTAATAAAAATTACTAAAAATACTTTTAATTATTTTGAGGGATGATTTTGTTATGTCTTTATAAGTTTGTAAACTCAATTATATATATATTTTATATTTTAATATTAATGTAATTGTCACATATCTTATTTTGTTGATGTAATATCTTTTTGCCTAAAGAAAAATTTAAATATTTATAAGAAAATTCACTATCTAATATATGGAAAATTTTCAAAGAACAACAACAAAATGACGTGATGATTTTAATATTTTAAAGAAAAAATCTTCAGAAGAAAAATAAATTTAAAATTTTCAATTTTTTTTGGTTATAAATTCATGAATTTGAACATCAAAATCTTCATCGCTCACAAATTTAATCGCTTTCAATTTTTGTTCTAACAGTAAGAGAAGTATGACGGATCACTACCTAGGATTCTATTTTAATAAAACTTTATAATTAAATTAAATTATTTAATAAGTCCTCCAAATTTAAAAAATTCTATTAAGGCCCTCAAATTTCAAAACTTATCAAAAATTTTCAAATTTTAGGTTGCGGATACTACAACTATAATGGAGATATACATAGAAATTTGTAGAAAATATTTCATATTTTTTTCATTGCTTGAGGAAAGTTTATATCTAAAAAACATATATATTATTAATGATACCCTTTTTTTCTTTAATTTATAAATATTTATTATAATTATTTTATCTATTATATTTAAATATGGGAGTTCATTTCACAATTAGAGATAGAAAGTCTCTCTAATATATATAATTTTTTTTTTTCTTTTTTCAGTATGTTCAGCTTATATATAAGATATATCTATGTCAGTTTCAATTTCGGGCTTTGCTTAAGTTTAAATTTTATTTTTCATCTTATATATATAAGGCTATATTTTATTTAATATATAGTTTCCTTTCATGGCTTTTATCGGTTATACATATAATAAACGAGAATAATGGAAATACAGATTTCAAGGCGTGTATCAATGCCACTTTCCTAAAAGCGATATTTGTCCTATACAAATTGTCTTTATGATACAATGAAGATATGTTTGTTGTATGAGTGTTTGATTGTTTGCAGAATTCTTTTCCGATAACTTTTGATAGCGTTATTCTTGATATTAATCTTGCGGAATCAATATCAAGAATATTTATAAATTTGAAAAATGACTTTGGTATGTTTCTGATGGATACATATGTTTTGGATAATATCCTTTCATTTAAAATAATATTATCTTTTACATAAGCGTACAAACTCTTCTGTACCAACCATGATTCATTGAATCAAACTAATTGTTAATATTTTGAAAATACTTCAACAATCTCCCGCCATTTTCAAAATAAACAAGTTATATCAATCATGTAAGTTGTTTGCATACATAAAGGTATCTTGCGATTTGAACCTTTACTTAGCGAAAGATCAATATAATATATCTAAAATCGGGATGATTGCTGTTGTTGAGGGTATGGTGCATTCTGTGGTGGTTTGTAGTTCCTTTGATAGTTCGCAGCTCCAGTGTTGTTCCTCCAACTAAAACCAGGATGATTTCTCCAACTGGGATTATAAGAGTTCCCAATAGGTGCTTTATTAGCAGAGTCTACATACTCAACTTCCTCTAGTATAGTTAAGATTCCATTACGGAAACAATCTCCACTAAAATGCGGTCCTTGGCAAAATTCACATATTTGATACACCTGTTGAACATTCCTTCCTTGAAGAGCATCAAGTTGACTCATTATATTCTCAATTTGCTTGTCCAAAGATGAATTTGCCATGTTAACGAGTTGTTTTTGTTTAGCCCTTGCACTAACTCTCCAAGTCTTATTCGTTTTACTCAACCTATCTAGTGCATTCTTTGCATCAATCTCATTAAGCTCGTTAAAACCTCCTTGGGGATTTAAACTATCTAAGACCTGTTTTCCCAGCTCGTTCATTCCTCCATTGAACTGTTGTAAAATCAATGCCTCGTTTAGGCTTTGATTAGGACATGATCTTATCAAGTCTTTTAGTCTCTCCCAAGCCTCAACCACATTTTCATCACTTTGCTGAAAGAAACTTAAAATAGGTTTCCTCATTTCCAAAATCTTAGCAACAGGGTAGTATTCACCTAAAACTGCCTTACTCATTTGGTCCCATGTTCCGATTGAACCAGTCTCCAGCTGAAGCAACCATCTTTTTGCCCTATCCCTTAAAGTATAAGGAAATAAGGTTAACATAACCAACTCAGCTGAACTTTCACCTTTGAAAGCTTCACACAATGATGTAAACTCAAATAAATGGTCTATCGGGTCTTCTGAAGGTAAACCCCCGAACTGTAACCTTTGAGTTACTAGTGTTAAAACATATGGTTTGAGCTCATATCTTTCCCCTTCGGGTAGCCTAATAGCACTACACAAGGGTATGCTTTGAGGTTGAATGAAGTTGTCCAAAGGTAGTGGTTGTGCTGGCATCTCAAGTAATACTAATCTTCTTCTACCCCTTCTAGCTCTACGAATCAATACATCGGGATTTTCAAGTTGTTCTTCCAAATTTCCCCCAGAAGCTTGTGTCATACAATTGCAAGTAAAAGAAGATAAGAATGAAAAAGGATTTGGAAAATATGAGAATGAAGTAGACGAAAGATAAAATTTTTAAAAGTTTTTATATTTTTAAATTTTTTATGATGATTTTTTTTAGATAGGTCTAGATAATTTCTAGAATAAATTTTCTAAAACTTAGATAACCTTCATGCGATTAATTCTAGATAATGTTTAAAATTAATAAATTAGGGAAATATTATACTTAGGAAAAATAGGGTCTAATTCCTAAAACCAAGTTATGCCATAAAAGATAAACCATTACCATTACCAATTCATAAAGTTCCTAAAATTTGGAGCAGAATTTTAAAAATTTTATGAATTTAGTATGTGTGGTCCCCGACAAAGGCACCAAAAATCTGATGTGGTGTTTGGTTACTATATAAAATGCATAGATTACGATTAAGATTAACTTAAGTGTAGCAATTAAGAACAAGTAGGTTGTCACTTAATTAACCAAAACCTAAGGTAGAGTACCTATCAATGCAGATAGTAACGTAGTAGTACCAACGATTTTACATTTATATTATCGTATTGTCCCAAGAACGTTGTTACGGCTTAATAATGATTATCAATTATGATAAGGCTTAGTTAAGAGAAACTAGTCCTTAAGTTCAATTCAATTCATTGAGAATGTATTTCTATAATCTAGGAATTGAAATGACAAGTAAAGTAGATTAGAATCTGAATTAAATTCTTGAATCAATTGGGTTGACCTATGTTCGATAATTACTTAAGTAGATATAAGACAATTATGAATCTAATTCATCTTACTACCGTACCCAAGTTATCTAATGTGATTACCTCAATATGGTAGTTGCAAGTAAACCTAAATCTTTTTAGATTCATTATTAAGGCGTCAATTTAACAACAAAATCTTAAGATTTGCATTGATTATGAACTCGAGATTATTAGGCTACTTAACCTCAATATGTTGGCCACAAGTTATTACACCTAATCCGACAATTCATTAAATCTCCTATGGTGGGGTCTCATTAACAAACCGTCAATTAATTAATTATTCCAATTACATACTCAACTAGATGCAAATCTAAGTTTCATAGCATAAATTGAATAAGAGACTAATTGAAAACGCAAGAGAAAATAAACTCATAATGGAAATAAAAAACAATATCCTCCCGAAAATTTATAAATTAAGAAAAACTAATAAATTCACAACTTTCACGAAATGTAGTAAAATAAGATTCTAATGACACGAAATATCAACTAATAAAGAAAAAGAAATACGGAAATCAAAAAGAAAAGGAGAAAGTAAGTTTGTCGTTTTCGGTGTCACGTCTCCAACGGAATGACTCGTTTCTCCAAATCTACTCGACTCTGGCTTCCCGAACTCTTATCTCGATCAAAAGAGATATCAGCCACACTTCTCAAACCCCTACTAACGTTTTTTACCTTATGGTGGAGGCTCGAACACAAAGTCGGAACTCGAGAAAATATTAAACTGAAAACTCGAATAGAGCTTATCGCAAAGTCTCTATTAGCTAGAAACTCGGAAATACTCTTGTTCCGAGTGATTCTGGTGTGTTGAACAATTGAGGGAGTGCATCTATTTATAGGAGTGAAGTTGGGGCCTTTCTGGACCTTTTGAGGTGAAAAATCTTGAAATTCGCGCATATGGACGACACTACGGCCGTAGAAGGCCCTAAATCCACGTACTACGGACGTACTAGGGGTACTACGACTGTACTAGCACTACGTTCGTAGTCCCTTTAATATGGTCGTAGTAATCTTTTCAAAAATTGCAACTTTAGTCCCCGAATTCTTCCTTTCTTCAATTTTGGTCCCTGAAACTTTTGAAATCGAAAACAAAAAGAAATTTGCGTAATTTCCATTCAATTAAGTCTAATTACTGCTCAAATTAAGCACATAATTTCACATAAAATACGATATATTTTAGACATATCATAACCATTTAACCTTGTGAATCTTTCTTCCTCAAAATTAATTCTCGTTTGTCTTGCGATCCTTGTGATAAAAGGTCTGAATCTTAATGGCCCTTTAGTTTCCGAAGCACTTCTATCCATAATCTCAACAAAAAATCCTTCCCAACTCAACTGGAATTCCTCGGTAAATATGAGAGTAGATAGCAATTTCCACCAGTTTAAGAACTTTTTCATAGCTTACTTCTCTGAATATTATGTTGGACAATATGGCATGTAGATAGCTCAAACACGGATGTATATTTGCAGCCCTTGCTAAAATCGAGTGATAAGCTGTTTTATTAATTCCGATATGATCCCAATAATTTGTAGTCATCCCGGAAAATTCTTTAAGTGTATTCTTATAAATTTTATCCTCCTCGGATCTCCATAGCCCTAATACTTCTCCGAAAGTCCTCATATCCCAATTCCAGTCCATTTCTCCTAGTCGGAACGTAACCCTTTCATTTCCATAGTTGAAGGTCGAATAGAACTCATAAACCAACTCTTCATAGGTAGGTTCATCTATAGTGAAAATACGACCATAGGGACGTATATCCATCATACGTCCGATTTCTGGTTCTATCTTGAACTCAAATGTCATATTCCAATCTAGTATGATGTCTAGTTGCTTGAAACCTATATGTAAACTTCTCATTGAAAAACTCCAAACAAGGATGGATATATAAATCGAGAACATGTCCTTGCTATTATAGATTGCAAGTGTTTCTCATCCTCCTCAATTTGCAAGTTCCACTTCTTCTTTGCTCTTATTAACCTCATCCAATGCTCGGGATCCTCTTCACGTTCCTTTCTTACGTTGGGTGTAGATGATTGAGTCATTTTCTTATAAATAAGAACAATAAAACAATTAATAACTTTGAATACATATGTAAAGACATAAATTATTTTTGGGTTTTTAATTTTTAAGATTTTTGTTGTTTTTCGAATAAAAATCTAGATAATTTCTAGATAATGTCCTAGTATGATTTTAGAATGAATTTTCTAAATTTTAGACAACTTCAATTAATTAATTCTAGATAATTTCTAAAATTAGTAATTTAGGAAATCCTATACTTAGAAGATATGAGATCTAATTACATTCAAGATGATATCATAAATGATAAATGCTACCGTTACCAAATCATAAAGTTTCTAAAATTTTGATCGGGAATTTTAAAAATTTTATGAATTTAAGATTTTATGAGTTTTTCCCCAGCAACGCCCCCCAAAAATTTGGTGTGTGTTTTGAGTGAGTAAAAATAATCATTAAAATCAATGCAAATAGACTCACAAACAGTGTCACATAATCAAACACAACTAAGGAAGAGTACTTATCAATAGTAATACGGTAGTACCACGATTTTACATTTATATAAATATCGTTTTCCCAAGGTCGTGAATGACTTATTAGAATTTATCATTTATGAAAATATGAGAGAATTAAGTATTAGTCTCATAGTAATAATTCATGTAGAAGTTGTTTCAAAAGAGAGAAGTAATTTAACTAACATGAATTGAGAAATAGGATTCAAATTATGCTCTCAATAATCAATTAAGTTGACCTATATTCAAAAGTTACTTAAGTGGATCTAAGGCAATTATGAGTTCGATTTACCTTACTACATAATCAAACACAACTAAGGGAGAGTATTTACCAATAGTAACACGGTAGTACCACGATTTTACATTTATATAAATATCGTTTTCCCAAGGTCGTCGGTAACAGCTTATTAGAATTTATCATTTATCATTTATGAAAATATGAGAGAATTAAGTATTAGTCTCATAGTAATAATTCATGTAGAAGTTGTTTCAAAAGAGAGAAGTAATTTAACTAACATGAATTGAGAAATAGGATTCAAATTATGCTCTCAATAATCAATTAAGTTGACCTATATTCAAAAGTTACTTAAGTGGATCTAAGGCAACTATGAGTTCGATTTACCTTACTACCATACCCGAATTATCTAAATTGATTACCTCAATATGGTGGTTGTAAATAATCCTAAATCTTTATAGATTAATTATTAAGTCATCAATTTAATAAGTTAACCTTAAGATTTGAATTAAATTACGAACTCAAGATTATTAGGCTTTCTAACCTCAGTATGATGGCCACAAGTTATTAGACCTAATCTGGCAATTCGTAAAATCACCTATGGTGGGGTCTCATGAACAAACTGTCAATGTAATTATATTCAATTGCATGCAAATCAACTAGATAAGATACCTAAGTCTCAAAGCATAAACATCAAATAGGAATTAAATTGAAAACATAAGATAAACTCAAATCACAATGAATATTCAAATAGTATCCTTACCGGGAATTTATAATATAACCCTTAATTATTCAAAACTTCCTATATAAGAAATAAGTATAAAAATTCTATGAGACAAAATGCATTTAATAAAAGGAAACAATTACAAAAACTAAAGGAAAAGGAGAAAGAAAGGTTGTCGTTATGCTGTCACTACAATAGCGGTTTGCTCGCTCCTCTAGATCCTCGCTGCCTCTACAATTCGATCATTTTTCGTGATATTCAGATCCTCGACAATCAGGCCTCTCGAAGATTTCTCGGAGCTATCCCTTATGGTGGAGGCTCAAGCTCGAGAATAAAAACGAAAACTATGAAAAGCCGAGATCTGCGAGAGTACTAGAGTTCCGACACTCGAAACTCATGTGTTCTCTGCAATTGTGAGCTTCCAAGAATTGAGAATGATGCCTCTAT
>JAHSUH010001839.1:0-13144 GCA_025388415.1 Cynanchum wilfordii
AATGCCGGATCCTTTTTTTCGATTGTTCCCGATCCGTGGAATAGAATACTATATTCTTTTTTTTTTTTTAGAGGGGCACACATACACAAATGGAATTCACAATCAAAAATGAATTTAACAAGATTCCCCTAAGAGAAAGAGAATTAGAAGACTTTTCTAGATTAAACAATTTCTCTTTATGGCCCTGGTTTTATATAACCTCAATTACTAATTAAAAAATGGATTGCATTCAAAATTGCACACTGAGCCTTTGATATATACCCAGTGCTAATAATCTACGGAAGGGGTAAAAGACAGAGATTCTCTTAGCAATATTAGTTTCTTTCTTGTTTTGATTTGTAACTATGTGACTAATGGAAGTGGAAGGGCAATCTGATGATACTTCATGAGATCTTTGTACATTTTGTACATAGAGTAGATTATAGAAAAAAAAGAACGGAAACAGACGATAAATAAAGGAATAAAGGAATTGGGGATTGGGTCCGGAATACAAGCTGGGTTCGGTATGGATAAAAAAACTTCCTATGTTATACTATTCCATTTTCGACGAGAAATAGCTCAGATATTGTTATTCATGATATTCATCCGATTCAAAACCAGCGAGATTAAGAGGGAATTTTTTCATTGAATTTACAAGTGAAAGCTTTATCATCTCTATGGGACTAAATCCCGAGTTATTGCGAAAAAGAAAAAAGAAAAGATTAGATTATGGAAGTAAATATTCTTGCATTTGTTGCTACTGCACTATTCATTCTAGTTCCTACCGCCTTTCTACTTATCATTTACGTAAAAACAATCAGTCAAAATGATTAATTAATTAATCATTAATTTGAAATTTGAATTAAACTTTACTTCTGAGTTCTTATCAAAAATTGACGAAATAAAATGAAAAGGATTCCAATTTTTGCGTCTTAACTGAAACTTAAATGAAATAAGCGGACTAGAATCCGCAGTATTCTAATAGCTAGATCGTATGGTAGAAAGAAATAGATGAATCTTTCGACCATATGATCTATTGGTATTATTGTAGTGTATAATACTCTAGAATAAAGGTAGAGGCTAAATCTATATTAATATACTTAATATACAAATATACAATATTATATATGTATATATTATATATGTATGTGGATATCAATTCCATATATGGAATTGACATAGCACCAATTCCATTTATTTGCTACACCTATTTGTTTCGATCAATCTGAAATAAAAATTTTACTCTTATTCTTATGTCTTAGGGTTCTAATTACTAGTTACTAGATTTTTTCTGGTGTTCAATAAAAATATCTGTATCTGTCAAAAGAAATAAATCAATAAAGGAAAAACGATAGGTATTTCTATTAATAAATAATAAAAAAAAAAATTATTAGTAAACATTCCGAAGAAGTAATTGATTGAACCATCAACAGGAGTTTCATGGGCACTTCTCGGAGTTCGAAAAGGAAGAGTAAACCTTCAGTTAACGCCTAGAACCATGATATGAAATGTGAGTCGATAAAGCCTAAATAAAATTTCTAAAATTAGAAAGCAGTCGGTAAATGTGCGATATGCCACTCGCCTGAGGAAGATCCTCCTCTCTATATTATCTCGTTAGACAACGGCTATGTTTATGCACTTTCTCATAGAAGTGCGTATACCCTAACAAAACTACTTCTTCTTTGAATTCTTTGAACAGTAAACAGGGAAACAAATAAAATAATAATAAAAGGTCAGGTCTTCCTTAGTATCCATCTAGAAGCCTGGTAAGAGCTCCTCGATTGAAATAAAAAATTTAGGAAAAATTGGATTTGGATTGGACTCAATTTCCTATCATTTAGATCCCTTTACGAAATACAAACTTTACGAAATACAAAGATAGGAGAAATATCTCTTTAATTGAAGAGTATGATTCATATAATACATTACTTCATCCGAATCCAATGGAATTCAAAATGAAGATCTTTTTTTTCGTTTGAAATAGTTAAAAACCCGTTGCAGACCGATCTATAAAACAGTTGATACAGTTTGATTCCCCAACTCAATTAGTAATACCCCTAGAGTCCACTTCTTCCCCACACTACGAGCGAAAGGGAAAATGTAAAGACTACCATTAAAGCAGCCCAAGCGAGACTTACTATATCCATGTGAATTCTGTCCCCTTATTTCTATAACTATGAAGGAGTTATTCCATCATTCCTCACTAATAATAATAATAGTATAGTGGAATCGGGGGCGCAGAGTCAAAAGGGGATTCTGATCGAACACTATTGATAAACCAATTCAAAAAATCCACTTATTTTTTTATATTATAAATATAAATTCGTATATGATGATTTGCAATCAGGAAAAATGAAGCATAAGCAAAATACATAGTAACATCTCGGGGAAATGCTCCTAATGGAACGCATAGGAATAATAAGTTTTGTTGATCCTCATAAGTCAAACTAAATAAGTAAAAAAGCGGATAATCCTTATCTAAAATCCCATTTGATAGAATTCGTACCCTTTCCTTTTTCTCTGTGAAAGAATAGGGAGACTGTAGAAGTATATTGGGGTTGCCGAAAAGAAATAGTTTCTCTTTTTCTTTTGCCCTTTACTAAATTGAAATTCAAAGTGAATTATCCATCCAATCGAATATTGATTGGATACCTGAGGACTGAGAAGTTTTTGGGAGTCCGTCGTATATGCCGTATATGTATATAAAGTATCTTCTGTCCCCCACCACTATTGGAATTAAATTTTTATTTCCTATCCAGGCTCTCAATCCAATTGGAGGTCCAGCCATTCGGCACTAGATTAGTAGTACAGCGATTAGTGATTAGTGGAATCCCGAAGTCTTGATAACCCGTCTACCATTAGACATTAGAATATTTCTAGAATATTTCCTTAAATCCTAGATACGAGGATTTACAGAAAAACCCCACCCGAGCCGGATGCTTCGAATCAAACAAATATCAACGGTCCGCTTCTGCTCGGAAATACTTCGGCGGGTTATATCAGCAGACCAGAAGAAGATATTTCGAGTCTTTTGTTTTTGTTGATCAGGCGACACCCGGATTTGAACTGGGGAAAAAGGATTTGCAGTCCCCCGCCTTACCACTCGGCCATGCCGCCAAAATGATAGAAAATCTATGACACAGTACGGAACTTTCTTTTATTGGATTTTCACCTTGAGTTCCCTTTTTCTTAACTTCTAACCCTTTTCTTTCCTAATTATATAAAAAAAATCCTCCCCGCCTTTTGATTGTATTGGATTCACCCATCTCAAAATAGCCAACTTCTCGCACTTTCTATTGAAAATTCAACTGTGAATTTTCAGTCGCAAAAATATAAATTTATGATAAATTTGAACCCTTAACTATTGACTGCTGACTGCGAATTCATGAACGATTTTAATCTCAAAATTTTTTTTCTTTTCCTAATGACACGAGAAAATACAAATTGATACATCAGCATTCTTCTCAATTTTCCATTATAACAACAATTATGAGTCTATGTAAACCCCAGAGTAGAAATTGTTACATTGTTACACAGATATTTATTATTTTTATGTTGCCTATAAGCAATTCTCAGAAAATTATCATATTTGCATTTTGAATTGAATAGAAAATCGAAATTTTCTTTTAATAGATAATAGAAGGCAACCCGCGCTGCGACAAAAATAACGGCAATACAATAAACAACACAATAAAGGAAAAGACGGACATTAATACCCGCATACATGTTTAAACTCTTCGTGTATTTCTATTATATACTTCACAATCGTATTCTACTCAAAAATCAGTAAAGGTATCTCTCTTCTCTGCGAATGAATCCTTTTTGACTAATGAAATCCATAGGTGTATTAAGTGCTAAAAAATCGATTGTATATTGTTTCTTATTTTTATGTCTTTCTCTCATCGAAAAGATCAAACGAAAAATCCATTTATTTTTCGGGTATTCAAGCGGATTGGAATATGTAATATCATAATACATAATAGCAATAGCATAATAATAATAATATTACCAATAGAATCCCTTTTTTTTTATATATTCTCTGCAAAATCCTATATCCTATAACTTAACTAAACTTTATCCTATAACTTAACTTAAACTTAACTTAATTTGTAAATTTCAAAAAAAAAATTCCAATTTCCAAAAATTGAAATTTAAGTGGAAAACTCTCTTTATTTATCCGTTTATATGTATTTCATACATTCCACTCCATATATGGAGTGGGGTAAAATTTCATGTGATTCAGTAAACAGAATAGAAATCCCATCGTTGCTAGATCATCTATAAAATTCGGTGAAGAATGAACCAATAGACCAATAGTGGGATTTATCAAAAAATGGGAAATTCAAAATGCTCGTGGATGGAAATGAGGGAATGTCTACAATACCTGGATTTAATCAGATCCAATTTGAAGGATTTTGTAGGTTCATTGATCGGGGTTTGCCGGAAGAACTTTATCAGTTTCCAAAAATCGAAGATACAGATCAAGAAATCGAATTTCAATTATTTGTGGAAACATATCAATTAGTAGAACCTTTGATAAAGGGAAGAGATGCTGTGTATGAATTACTCACATATTCTTCTGAATTATATGTATCCGCGGGATTAATTTGGAAAACCGGTAGGGACGTGCAGAACAAACGATTTTTATTGGAAACATTCCTCTAATGAATTCCCTAGGAACTTTTATAGTAAATGGAATATATAGAATTGTGGTCAATCAAATATTGCAAGCCCCGGTATTTATTGCCGGTCAGGGTTGGCCATAGCGGAATTTCGGTCTATGCCGGCACCTATATCAGATCGGGGAGGAGATCGGTTATGCTTGATGAAAGCAGGGATATGCGCCTCCTGTAGGGGAAAGAAAAAAGGGTTTCCAGTTCTATTATCAGCTTGGTTTGGAATTTTTATCCCCCCATCTCCCCCCCCCCCTTCCTCCCCCCCCCCATATGGGGGAAGGGTTTACTTAAATTTCAATTTTTGATGATGAAGGTTTTAGTTAGGTTAGAGGGATGTTTTAGGGATAGGAGGATATAGGATATGGAGAGATGCATATTGAATATTATTATTATTATTATTGTATTGCTATTATGATATACGATATTAACAATCCGCTTGAATACCCGAAAAATAAATGGATTTTTCGTTTGATCTTTTCGATGAGAGAAAGACATAAAAATAAGAAACAATATACAATCGATTTTTTAGCGCTTAATACACCTATGGATTTCATTAGTCAAAAAGGATTCATTCGCAGAGAAAGAGATACCTTTACTGTTTTTTAGGAGAGATACGATTGTGAAGTATATAATAGAAATACACGAAGAGTTTAAACATGTATGCGGGTATTAATGTCCGTCTTTTCTTTTATTGTGTTGTTTATTGTATTGCCGTTATTTTTGTCGCAGCGCGGGTTGCCTTCTATTATCTATTAAAAGAAAATTTCGATTTTCTATTCAATTCAAAATGCAAATATGATAATTTTCTGAGAATTGCTTATAGGCAACATAAAAATAATAAATATCTGTGTAACAATGTAACAATTTCTACTCTGGGGTTTACATAGACTCATAATTGTTGTTATAATGGAAAATTGAGAAGAATGCTGATGTATCAATTTGTATTTTCTCGTGTCATTAGGAGAGAAAAAAAAATTTGAGATTAAAATCGTTCATGAATTCGCAGTCAGCAGTCAATAGTTAAGGGTTCAAATTTATCATAAATTTATACTTTTGCGACTGAAAATTCACGGTTGAATTTTCAATAGAAAGTGCGAGAAGTTGGCTATTTTGAGATGGGTGAATCCAATACAATCAAAAGGCGGGGAGGATTTTTTTATAATTAGGAAGGAAAAGGGTTAGAAGTTAAGAAAAAGGGAACTCAAGGTGAAAATCCAATAAAAGAAAGTTCCGTACTGTGTCATAGATTTTCTATCATTTTGGCGGCATGGCCGAGTGGTAAGGCGGGGGACTGCAAATCCTTTTCCCCCAGTTCAAATCCGGGTGTCGCCTGATCAACAAAACAAAAGACTCGAAATATCTTCTTCTGGTCTGCTGATATAACCCGCCGAAGTATTTCCGAGCAGAAGCGGACCGTTGATATTTGTTTGATTCGAAGCATCCGGCTCGGGTGGGGTTTTTCTGTAAATCCTCGTATCTAGGATTTAAGGAAATATTCTAGAAATATTCTAATGTCTAATGGTAGACGGGTTATCAAGACTTCGGGATTCCACTAATCACTAATCGCTGTACTACTAATCTAGTGCCGAATGGCTGGACCTCCAATTGGATTGGAGAGCCTGGATAGGAAATAAAATTTAATTCCAATAGTGGTGGGGGGACAGAAGATACTTTATATACATATACGGCATATACGACGGACTCCCCAAAAACTTCTCGGTCCTCAGGTATCCAATCAATATTCGATTGGATGGATAATTCACTTTGAATTTCAATTCTAGTAAAGGGCAAAAGAAAAAAGAAACTATTTCTTTTCGGCAACCCCAATATACTTCTACAGTCTCCCTATTCTTTCACAGAGAAAAACGGAAAGGTACGAATTCTATCAAATGGGATTTTAGATAAGGATTATCCGCTTTTTTACTTATTTAGTTTGACTTATGAGGATCAACAAAACTTATTATTCCTATGCGTTCCATTAGGAGCATTTCCCCGAGATGTTACTATGTATTTTGCTTATGCTTCATTTTCCTGATTGCAAATCATCATATACGAATTTATATTTATAATATAAAAAATAAGTGGATTTTTTGAATTGGTTTATCAATAGTGTTCGATCAGAATCCCCTTTTGACTCTGCGCCCCCGATTCCACTATACTATTATTATTATTAGTGAGGAATGATGGAATAACTCCTTCATAGTTATAGAAATAAGGGGACAGAATTCACATGGATATAGTAAGTCTCGCTTGGGCTGCTTTAATGGTAGTCTTTCATTTTCCCTTTCGCTCGTAGTGTGGGAAGAAGTGGACTCTAGGGTATTACTAATTGAGTTGGGGATCAAACTGTATCAACTGTTTTATAGATCGGTCTGCAACGGGTTTTTAACTATTTCAAACGAAAAAAAAGATCTTCATTTTGAATTCCATTGGATTCGGATGAAGTAATGTATTATATGAATCATACTCTTCAATTAAAGAGATATTTCCCCTATCTTTGTATTTCGTAAAGTTTGTATTTCGTAAAGGGATCTAAATGATAGGAAATTGAGTCCAATCCAAATCCAATTTTTCCTAAAATTTTTATTTCAATCGAGGGCTCTTACCAGGCTTCTAGATGGATACTAAGGAAGACCCGACCTTTTTATTATTATTTTATTTGTTTCCCTGTTTACTGTTCAAAGAATTCAAAGGAGAAGTATTTTTGTTAAGTGTATACGCACTTTCTATGAGAAAGTGCATAAACATAGCCGTTGTCTAACGAGATAATATAGAGAGGAGGATCTTCCCTCAGGCGAGTGGCATATCGCCTTTACCGACTGCTTTCTAATTTTAGAAATTTTATTTAGGCTTTATCGACTCACATTTCATATCGTGGTTCTAGGCGTTAACTGAAGGTTTACTCTTCCTTTTCGAACTCCGAGAAGTGCCCATGAAACTCCTGTTGATGGTTCAATCAATTACTTCTTCGGAATGTTTACTAATAATTTTTTTTTATTATTTATTAATAGAAATACCTATCGTTTTCCTTTATTGATTTATTTCTTTTGACAGATACAGATATTTTTATTGAACACCAGAAAAAATCTAGTAACTAGTAATTAGAACCCTAAGACATAAGAATAAGAGTAAAATTTTTATTTCAGATTGATCGAAACAAATAGGTGTAGCAAATAAATGGAATTGGGTGCTATGTCAATTCCATATATGGAATTGATATCCACATACATATATAATATATACATATATAATATTGTATATTTGTATATTAAGTATATTAATATAGATTTAGCCTCTACCTTTATTCTAGAGTATTATACACTACAATAATACCAATAGATCATATGGTCGAAGATTCATCTATTTCTTTCTACCATACGATCTAGCTATTAGAATACTGCGGATTCTAGTCCGCTTATTTCATTTAAGTTTCAGTTAAGACGCAAAATTGGAATCCTTTTCATTTTATTTCGTCAATTTTTGATAAGAACTCAGAAGTAAAGTTTAATTCAAATTTCAAATTAATGATTAATTAATTAATCATTTTGACTGATTGTTTTTACGTAAATGATAAGTAGAAAGGCGGTAGGAACTAGAATGAATAGTGCAGTAGCAACAAATGCAAGAATATTTACTTCCATAATCTAATCTTTTCTTTTTTTACTTCGCAATAACTCGGGATTTAGTCCCATAGAGATGATAAAGCTTTCACTTGTAAATTCAATGAAAAAATTCCCTCTTAATCTCGCTGGTTTTGAATCGGATGAATATCATGAATAACAATATCTGAGCTATTTCTCGTCGAAAATGGAATAGTATAACATAGGAAGTTTTTTATCCATACCGAACCCAGCTTGTATTCCGGACCCAATCCCCAATTCCTTTATTCCTTTATTTATCGTCTGTTTCCGTCTTTTTTTCTATAATCTACTCTATGTACAAAATGTACAAAGATCTCATGAAGTATCATCAGATTGCCCTTCCACTTCCATTAGTCACATAGTTACAAATCAAAACAAGAAAGAAACTAATATTGCTAAGAGAATCTCTGTCTTTTACCCCCTTCCGTAGATTATTAGCACTGGGTATATATCAAAGGCTCAGTGTGCAATTTTGAATGCAATCCATTTTTTAATTAGTAATTGAGGTTATATAAAACCAGGGCCATAAAGAGAAATTGTTTAATCTAGAAAAGTCTTCTAATTCTCTTTCTCTTAGGGGAATCTTGTTAAATTCATTTTTGATTGTGAATTCCATTTGTGTATGTGTGCCCCTCTAAAAAAAAAAAAAAAAAATATTAAGAATATAGTATTCTATTCCACGGATCAGGAACAATCGAAAAAAGGATCCGGCATTTCTTGGTGCTTACTATAATGCACCGAAAATTATATTAATCCGCCCATCTCCTACCACAAAGAGAAAGAAAAAGGGATCTTTCTTTTTTGGGGGAATGCAATTCTGCCCTGGCCCCCCTTTCGAATTGATTGATGTATTTTGTGGATCCGTCGGGACTGACGGGGCTCGAACCCGCAGCTTCCGCCTTGACAGGGCGGTGCTCTGACCAATTGAACTACAATCCCAGAGAAATAAGGGATCTAGCAGAAATTTGGATTCTTTATCTCCGTATCGAGTATTTTTAAGGGGCGCGGGGATTATACGTGGCAGATTGGGGAATTTTTGGGCCGAGCTGGATTTGAACCAGCGTAGGCATATTGCCAACGAATTTACAGTCCGTCCCCATTAACCGCTCGGGCATCGACCCAGGAGGATTGCTTGTAAGACTATTGGGAATTCGTGATCAACTTGCTTTCCTAGTCCCCTACTCCCACCCCCAGGGGAAGTCGAATCCCCGCCGCCTCCTTGAAAGAGAGATGTCCTGAACCGCTAGACGATGGGGGCCCATTTGTCTAACCGTCATGATACTATAATCAGAGAGGTCCTGAACGCTAGACGGTGGGGGCCCATTTGTCCAACCGTCATGATACTATGATCATAGTATCAATAGTTTTTTAAAAATTAAAAAAAAAAAAAAAACCAAAAAAAATCCCCCCCCCCCCCAAACCCCCAAAAAAAATTATAAATCCACACCAAAAATCAAAAAACCAAAAAAAAAATTCCCCCCCCCCACACCCAAACACAAAAACACCCAAAACAAAAAAAAAAAAAAAAAAAAAAAAAAAAAAAAAAAAAAAAAAAAAAAAAAAAAAAAAAAAAAAAAAAAAAAAAAAAAAAAAAAAAAAAAACAAATAAAAAAAAAAAAAAAAAAAAAAAAAAAAAAAAAAAAAAAAAAAAAAAAAAAAAAAAAAAAAAAAAAAAAAATAAACTTTATAAAAAAAAAAAAAAAAAAAAAAAAAAAAAAAAAATTAAAAAAACCTTTCATTCTTCCATTCATTGATTCATTTTTGTTAAGATGAGATAAGAATATCTCACAATAAAAAAAAAAGAAGGAAATTAACAAACAGTAAGCGTGATGAAAAAATTCTACCTGTCTTGTCCCTAAAAAAAATGCAAAGCATTTTAGAGAATTTCTTGATCACAGGACTTGATGAAATACCTTGAAATTTATGCCGAATTGGTAGGTGTACGTGTAAGTGAACTTTATTGTGATGGAAATCTATTCATTCAATGAAAGAAAAGGAATTAGGTTCGGTCTTGAAACAATTCATTATTAGACTTGCTGGGTAAATCCATTTTTTTATTGAATAAAAGCCACTAGCAAGTATGAGTCTACCATATGTACTTATGTATATATATGTATATATACTGTATATATACTGTATATATATGTATATATACTGTATATATATATATCTATATACATAGAGATTGTATATGGATATAGATATTATATCCACTAGAGTAACCCATTCAAGAATTCAATCAAATAAGCCCTTTTAACTCAGCGGTAGAGTAACGCCATGGTAAGGCGTAAGTCATCGGTTCAAATCCGATAAGGGGCTTCCATAAAACTCCGGTCGGAAGAATAGAGATATTTTGAATACTTGGAATAAAAACGGGAGAATACATTATTTAATAGAGTATTTTTATAAGTATAAAAGTTCAATAAATTCAATTTGAATTATTATGAATAATGATAAGTTACCTCTTGAATGATGAAATTGAATTATGAAACCGCATATTCCTATTTTCCATTCTACCAATCAAATCCATTGGAAAGAATACAAATCAACAAAACAAAAAGTAAGTGGACCTGGCCTATTGAATCATGACTCTATCCGCTATTCTGATATTCCAAATTCGATAGAGATGAAATTTGAACGGTTGATCTTTTTTTTTTTTCATTTTTTGACTTCGCAAAAATTTGTCGCTATTTCCGATTTAATCTCCTTGTTCCTAGGTTTTCGATATATAGGAATATAAAATTATTCCTTACTCTCCATAGAAGGGTTTATTGCAAGTCACAACATAAAAGGCATTTTTACCATTTCTCTTTGATTACAGATCAAGATTCCTTTCTATGTATATAAGTGTATTTATACGTATATCTACCAGATCATGACCTCATGTACCAAATATTTTGCATTCTATATTTCTGTTGGGACAGTGCGATAGAGAATGGATGCTAAAGAGACTTTCATTTCCAGTCTCCTTTTTCTTTTTATTTAAGAAAATAGGAAATTCTCTCTTTTTCCAGGACTGAATGAGAGGGAAATAGAACTAATAAAGAAAGATACTAAAGAAAATAAAGAAAGAAAAAAGTAGTAAAATACTGTAATTTAGTATACATAGAAATTATAAGACTCTATAAATATCTTTGTTTTTCTCAATCTACTGAAAAGATCTAATACTAAACATTCATTAATCGAATAAAACAAGGGGTTTGGGTCTGAAGATCGATTGGGAGTGAGAGAGAGGGGTTGATTGTTCCTTGAACAGGTTTTTTCAAAAGATATTCATTTATCTAATTCATAGGATGAGTCATAAGAAAAAAATTCGCGGTTCAGAGACTTAGGAAGAAGGAATAATCAAATGGAGTTCATGGATTTATCTAGACGAATTTATGGACCAATACCAATAAGGGATTTTTTTTCTTCGAAACCCATTGGAGTGGGGCAGTGCAAGACAAATCATAGAGAAATGATCGAATCTTCAAACGCCCCGAAAATGCTATGAGGTGCCCGGAAATGGTCGAAGTAGTTGAATAGGAGGATTGCTATGACTACAGCCTTGGTAAACATACCAAACATTTAAAAGATTTCCATTTGAGGACTATGGACGACTGGGTTACGTAGGGACCGCTCTGCTCTTCGTACCCTGGTCCGGTCTATTGCTCTTCCCCAAAGCCTATTCTGGCTTTAGGGGGCTGGTCTACAGGTACAACCTCTTTGAAATTTCAAGTGGTATACCCATGGATTGGGCTAGCTCTTATTTCAAGGGCTGTAATTTAACTGCTTAGTTTTTACTCTTGCTAATAGTTTAGCGCATTCTGTTATTACTATGGGGTCCCGAAGCACAAGTAAATTTTACTCGTTGGTGTCAATTAGGCGGTCTGTGACTTTTGTTGGTCAATTGCTGTTTTGTTTCTGTATTCTTGATTTATCCACTAGGTCAATCTGGTTGGTTCTTTGCGCCAGTTTTGGCGTAGCAGCTATATTTCGATTCATTCTCTTTTTTCAAGGGTTTCATAATTGGACATTGAACCCCTTTCATATGATGGGAGTTGCCGGTGTATTGGGGGCTGCTTTGCTATGCGCTATTCATGGTGCTACCGTAGAAAATACTTTATTTGAAGACGGCGACGGTGCAAATACATTCCGTGCTTTTAACCCAACTCAGGCTGAAGAAACTTATTCAATGGTCACCGCTAACCGCTTTTGGTCCCAAATCTTTGGGGTTGCTTTTTCCAATAAACGTTGGTTACATTTCTTTATGTTATTTGTACCAGTAACCGGTTTATGGATGAGCGCTCTTGGAGTAGTTGGCCTGGCCCTGAACCTACGTGCCTATGACTTCGTTTCTCAGGAAATTCGGAGCAGCGGAAGATCCGGAATTTGAGACTTCTACACCAAAAATATTCTCTTAAACGAAGGTATTCGTGCTTGGATGGCGGCTCAAGATCAGCCTCATGAAAACCTTATATTCCTGAGGAGGTTCTACCACGTGGAAACGCTCTTTAATGGAACTTTAGCTTTAGCTGGTCGTGACCAAGAAACTACCGGTTTCGCTTGGTGGGCCGGAAATGCCCGACTTATCAATTTATCCGGTAAACTGCTAGGAGCTCATGTAGCCCACGCTGGATTAATCGTATTCTGGGCCGGAGCAATGAACCTATTTTGAAGTGGCTCATTTCGTACCAGAGAAACCGATGTATGAACAAGGGTTATTTTACTTCCCCCACCTAGCGACTCTAGGTTGGGGGTAGGTCCTGGGGGGAAGTTATAGACACTTTTCCGTACTTTGTATCTGGAGTACTTCATTTAATTTCCTCTGCGGTTTTGGGTTTTGGTGGTATTTATCATGCGCTTCTT
>JAHSUH010001841.1:0-16297 GCA_025388415.1 Cynanchum wilfordii
AGACCTTTTATTCTTAGATATTACGCAGTATATTAGTCGGCCGCAAAGTAGCCAACGCTTGAGGGTCGATGTGTTCAATCGTGACTACTTTACACCAGCGTTGCTGGTAGTGGTGCAACACAACGCACTCGAGGAGGTTGTGGCGACTTTTTGGAGAGGAAGTTTGGCGAGGGCCGCATTAACAAAATGATAGAACACCTCACGGTTGCCTCCCCCTCTCCGGATGTGTCCTCCGCCGCAAGGGTCCGATCTCGGCTTGAGCAGTGCGACCAAAGTGCGGTGGCGTTTTACCACAGCATCCTCTGCGAGGACGGCGAGGAAGCACTCGCGGTGGGGGATCCGGTGATCCGGACGAGGTGCTCGGTTTCGCAGATGCCGCTGGAGGTGCCCGTCCGTGGCGCTCTATGTCGCCACCTGCAGTGCATCGACCTCCGCTCTCACCTCCTCAGCGGCCATAAGGGCTGCTACTGGAACTGCCCGCTGTGCGACCGCGAGATGTGGTTCAGCGACCTGGTGGTGGATACGTTCCTGTGGAGGACGCTGTGCGGGATGCGGGGGGCTCTCCCGTCGCGTTTGCGCCTGTCGTCACAGAAAGGCCGAAGTGCGTCGGCCACCCCCGATGGGATTGTGTCCAAGGCTTTTGCTTTAGGGGAGCTGTCGCCCGAGTACTGTTGGTGCCCGTTGAATCTCGAAAGCAGATTTGCCGCCATTGACAGTAGTTTGCTGCTGACTGAGGCCGATGGGGTGGATCGGGAGACGGGGTCGGACTTTGGGCAAGTAGAGAGGGTCTCCCCGAAACGGGAAAGGAGCGCTTCGCTGGGGCCTCCCTTGGGGAGCAAGCGCCTTCGAGAGCCGTCTCCGCCTCCCTCTCCACCGGAGGGCACTGCAGAGAACCCTATTGAACTTTGACTGCGATGGGTTTTCCTTTTGCTCATCTTTGTTTTCTCGAATCTACTCATCTAATATTTACGAAAAAAACTGCGGGCTTGTGGATGAAGAATTGACTGAAGTATAATATGCATACAAGTAGCCCTACAGTTCTCATTTATTCCTTTGTGGTAGTATGCAAAACACACACATAAGAATAGTAATTTTTTTCGCCTGAAAAGCACTATAAACTGTTAGTAGAGAGGTGCATTTCATGAGATAGTGTGCTCATAAGTGCAAAACATCACTATTTGGAATGGCTTGCAGATACAGAGGCCGTAGATACGCATGTGTGGGTAGAGAGTAGAAAGGTGTAAAAGCAAATGCATATATGTGGCACACATTCTTAAAGGTTGCTTGATGTAGCCAATCTAGTATGTTCCCTTGGGGCAGTAATAATGACGATTCTCTCTTTTTTTGTCTCTTGTTGTGCTCATATACTTAATATTATTATTCTACCAAAAAGCACTTCATATATTGAACTAGATCACTTATAATTTCTCTCTCTCTCATATCATCCTTTTATTATTATTTAATTTGCTCTTTTTTGGTTATCTCACTTCTCCGTGTCGATTTCAGTATTTTTTTTTCTAATTCGTATAGGTGTAAATAAATATATAAATACACACACACACACATATATATATTCAAGTTTTATTGGATTCAAACGTTTTTTTTACATATATTTTTGTGTGTATTAGCTTATAGTTTCCCCCCTTTTTTACTATCTTTTCGTTTTTCCTTTCGATATAAAACTCTTGTAAAACAAACGTATCACATTGGAACAGCGTAAAAGAGACAGGTAAAAATAAGCAATAGTATATTTTAGTGCTTGAAAGCCTACTGTTATCGCTATACACTGCATTTTTTTTCTTCCCTTCAGTTTAACTATAATCATTGAAAAGCCGAAGTACAAACGAGTACGTTATGTCAGCATCTCGATTGATATACACGAAAAGTGACATTCTTGAGATTGCCTCGCTCGTCCGCGACTTCTCCTTCCCCACGGAGGTGGTTAAGAAGTTTGACGTAATTGAGGTGAGCGACCCTTCCCCGGCGCCGCTGCGGCGTGGGATGGAGCGCACCACCCCTGCCGGCGGCGAAGCTGTTCCTGCGGAGACTAGCGAGGCCGCACGACCGAGTAATACCACCGCGGTCGTCAGCGGTAGTAGGGGAGGGAATCTTAATACTCATAAAAGCGGTGGGGTAGAGAGCGTTGCGGGGTTGCATGAACGGCGGGGTGGCGACAACCGCGAGGAGAGCCGACATGCACACGATCGGTTTGCCCCGCCGCCGCGCGGGTGGCGTGGGAACCGCGACCAGGAGACCTTTGAGGAAGGCATCAAGTACGAACAGGAACGGAGCGCGGTGCATGTCAAGCAGCTAAGGGAGACCATCGCGAAGGAGAATGGCAAGGCCGAGGAGCGGCGCGCAAATAAAGAAGAGCTCCCACCCACTCCCCAGGAAGATGAAAAGGGTAGTGATGAGATTGAGCGTCTTCTTGCGGGCATCACGATGCGAGAGGAACCGAGGGCAAACAACACGCGGCGTTCGCGTTTTTTGGCGCCACAGCACCGTCAAACCAAGGGACAGTGAAAGGGTGGGAAAATACAGTGGATTCGAATATCTGGAGCCAACCGCCTGCGATCTCCACACAGAAAGACTTCGGCCACGCGAGAGGCGTGGCCCCGAACGACCCGTTGGCCGCGCGGGTGGGGGGCAATGCGATGGGCGGTGTAACTATAGCGGGCGGCGTGGCAAACCTCCCTGGGATACCCTCTCAGAACGCCTCCGCGGCTCTAGGAAAGCCCCCCCAGCCCCCATGGTGGTGGGGGACCGTGGCGGGGCAGCCCGACAGGGCCCGCACGTCGTCCGCGCCGAAGACCTCGAGCAGATGCTGCAGTCGGGAAAGATGCCGACGAGCAGTGGCCTCACCCCGCAGCCAAAGGACCCCGCCTTCCCGCCGGAGAAGGCAAAGGGCGTCATCCAGGCCTCGGAGCTGGAGTTGATGCTGCTCCGGCAGGCGCGCGGCGGCGGGGCCCCCTCGGCGGGTCTACAACGGCCTCTCCGGGCGCCCGGTGGCGTCCCCGCACTCTCCCCACCGCAGCCCGTCCCGGCCCCGCTCGCCCCGATCGGCGGGGTCGGCCTCGCACCACAGCCGTGGATGGCAGGCGGGGGTGGGGTATTCCCGCAGACTGCACCGCTGAACTTGCCTGGGGGAAAAATGCCTCTGCAGCCCCAACTCGCCGTTCCGAACGCGGTGCCGATGCCGCTGATGATGAACCCCCAGGGCCAGTTCCTCACGAGCACGCAGCCACATTTCTTCCTCCCTGGGGGCCAGCAGACACCGATGGTCTACCGTCGCGCGGACGGTGCGATGTGCATGCCCCCGCCCCCTTCGAACCTGAACCCCTTCCCACTAATGCGCAGTGTCTTTACCAGCAGCAACAGCTGCACCACCATCAGCGGCACTAGTCACCGACCTCTCCCCCTCCCCCATGCACACATTAAACAAGAGCAAGAAAATGAAAGCAAACTGCACAACGATCTGTATTGGTTTAGAGTAGGTACAGAGGAGTAGAAGGTATTCACTTTCTTGTCGGTTATATATATATATATATATATATAAGGTATGGAATAATAATACGTAGAGAAAAGAGCTTTTCGTTCTGCTTGTACCTTTTCTCCTCCGAGAGAGATGGTAGGGATGCACTGTGCTTTCGATAAACTGAGAGCCTAAGCAAATTAAAAAATATATATATGAACTAATTAAAATAGAATTAGAAGCGGACAACAATACAACTAAATAACATCAGAAAATGGGGAGTAAAAAAAAGAATAGTGTATACCTATGTACATTTAGTATATCTCTAGACACAGAATGATTTTATGATTCCATTTATTACAAGTAATTCCAAGCTGATCTTTGTCGGATTCATTGTTTCCTTTTCCTATCTGCTTATATTAGGTTGACGATTTCTTTCGGATCACTGAAGCTACTCTTTCTCTTTTGCTTTCCTTTTTTTGTACCAGAAATTCTGTTATGGCGCCGTTGATTTTTTACCGATTTTCTTCAAAATACATTTTCATATAATTATCGGCTACCGTTTTTCACGCCTTTTTTTACCCTTAATTTGTTAATTCAGTACGCTTCATTTAGATGCTTCTCAAAGGAAAAGAGCTTTTTGAATTTTGAGTTAGCATTTATCATCAATAAAATATAATATTTGCTTCTTCGAATGTTTTGGTTATGTATGGATGATCACTATTCTTATTGCTTGCTTAGGGGTAACTATCGAAAACTTGTATATCTAAGTGCAAAAGTAGGTTGTTTTTGTGTGCTTGACAGCGGCGTTTTTTTCCTTTGGAGGATTGTGATATTAATTCCTCAGAACATTGAGAAATAAAATGCGAGTTAAATAATTCTATCGCCCTTAAGGATTTTACTTCTCTCACCCTGTGGATATCAAATATTCTATTTTATTCATTTAGAGGGAAGTATGCATAATAATGGGAGGGGGGAAAAGGGGTCAACATATGTGCACCACAGTACTGTGCTCAACAATATGGGTCTTATTCACTTATTGTGGTGTGTGACAAAGTTCTTTGTATTTTGTATCCACCTTCTTTCCTTTTCTTCGTTTTTTTCTTTTCTTCTCTGTATCCTGAATGCTGGTGCGTGTGTGTTTGTGTAGGGGGAGGGGGATTTCGTTCTACGGTTTTGACGCGGTCTAATTAAGCTACTGCTCTATTTGTTCAAGTTAATAAACTCTTAAGCTTGAAGACGTGACACCACCCCCAGAGCGAACATGCTCTGCGCGGCGCTCGCCGGGTCCCTCGCGCGGGTCAGCAGCCACCCGTTGGAGACTATCAAAACGGTCGCGTTCACGGGTTTCGCGGAGGATGTTCGGGCCCCAACAGGACAGGGCGGCCCTCCCAGGGGATCCGAAGCCTTCATTGGGGGAAAGCCGTTCGAGGGCCCGCGCCGAGTCACCTTTCTGTCCTCTGCGAAGGACATCTGGCGACGGGAAGGCATCGTGGGGTTCTACCGCGGCGTTGGGATCTCGGCGGTTGGCGCGGCCCCCGCGACGGGGGTGTATTTGTCTAGCTACAACTGGTTCAGCTCGCGCTGGCAGGCGCTTGGGGAGGCTTCTCCAGACGGGGCGTCTTCTTTGAACGGCTGGCAGGGGTGGCTGGAGGCGGTGGCGGCGAGCACACCGTCCGCGGTGACTTTCCTCATCAGCGGCTTTCTCGCGGAGGCGGTGAGCTGCGTGGTGTGGGTACCAATAGATGTCTCGAAGGAGCGCCTGCAATCCCAGCCCCCGAGTCTGCCGGGGCGCTACCGCAATAGCTGGGATGCGCTCCGCACAATCGTCCAGAACGAGGGATTGTACGGGCTTTATCGAGGGTACACTTCCACCCTCTGGAGTTTCGGCCCTTTTTCGGCGGTTTACTTTTCCTGTTATGAGGCTTTCACGAGCCTGTTGACCAAGCTCTATGCGAACCGCGGTGTCTCGACGAGGCTTGATAACGATCCTAACAGCACTAGTCAAAGAACTCGTGTTCTCATCGCACTAGGTGCTGGTGCTGGAGGCAACATTATAGCCTCTCTAGCTACCAACCCCCTCGAATTTGTTAAGACACGATTACAGGTGCAAAGGACAATTTTAAAGGGCAATAAGAGTGTCGTTTATAGGTATCAATATCGGAGTCTTTATGATGGCCTACGGACGGTTATCAAGGAGGAGGGTGTGAGGGGCTTGTGGACGGGCGTGGGCTGCCGGATGGCACATGCGGCCCCAAATGCTGCGCTGACCATGGCATTTTTCGAGTACTTAAAGTCGAAAGTGGGAGGAGCTTAACCTTTTTGGCTTTTCTTTGCATGATCTTAATGGGAATGAGTGATGGGAATTGTATTGATTGTTTTTGCTATTAGTGTTTTTTTATTATTAGTTTTTCCTTTGTGTGTTCACTTAGATTGTTTCCACTACAATAGTTGGGTGGATTATATAGGCATAAAAAATGAAACAACATCCAACTACGCTCTTAATTCTTAAGAATTGTTTAAGGAGGCTTTGCACCTTAATGTAAAAGGAGTTCACAAGAGGGAGGGGAGTTCTAATTCTTTTTAAATTTGACATTCATAAGTATTATTATCCTTTAAATGTTGCCAGGTAGTTAAATTCATAAAATGAGGAGGACGTATGGATATTGAGGCTCATGAATGGGGACGCGCCGTTGACAATTTCTGATTTTATTTTCACTTTCTTCTGATGATGATTGTAACGAACTCTTAAGAAGCGTATTCATTTCCGAATCATGATGGCGCTATTGTCTCTGCCTTCTTCTAATACAAGGATAATTCATTTAAAAGTGTTGATACCTTTTGATGTCGAACCCGTTTGAATCCCTGTTGGGGTTGCTTCCTCAACTCCGGGATCAGAACTCAGATGCGATGATCAATATTTCGCGGAGTGTTCCTTTTATAAAACCTTTTAGCCAGATAGGCTTGCTCAAAGGTGGTGTCTAGGACAAACGCGGCAATTTTGTTTCCTTGAGCACCTCCAGTAGGTCAGAGAACACGACCCTCGGTCATATCGACTTGTGAGGAATGCCGCTCCCGCTGTGGATACAGCGCGCGCAGCAGTTCACCCCCTTTCAGTTCCCATCCGCCACCCTATCGCAAAATTTAGACGACCTAAAGCTTCAGGTAAAGGGTAATAAGGCGTCTAAAGAGGGACACTACACCAAGGCGATTGGGTGCATCCCCAGTCAGGAGCTCCACTTCTCCAACCTTTTTTTTGTCGCTACAAGCTAGGAAATTACGAAGCCTCTGTGAAGGATGCAATGAGGGAGTTTGTGGCGGCGCTGGAGAACCTTTTTTTTTAAAGAAGCTGGACCTGATGACGGCGGACAACTAACAGGCAATTACCGCCGACCGGGGCTTCCGCGGACACGTGAATGCCTACGAGCTGGCCTTTTGTAGGCAGGACGACATTGTCAGCTGCCGCAACCGTGTACAACGCGTACGGCACCTCCTCTGCTGCTATTCTGGCGAACAACAACTTGTGGAAGATTGGAGTGGTCAAGGCTTCTAGGACCTAACACCTGTTTGTTGGGCATGGATGCGTGCACCAGTCAGACCTTGGAGACTGCAACGATAAGGAAGTATTGAAGGAAAAGTGTAAATTGCTTTAGCCCACGTGAGTGATGGCTTCCATGTCGTGTGATTCAGTCTATATTATGATATGTAAAGCTGCTAAATTCAGATTAGCGATTTGAAAGCGAAGATTTACATTTAAGGTGATCATTTGGAAAATACACTTTATTATATGCCTATTATAGTTTTTTTTTGATGGGTGTAATTAAATGGATAATACTATTATTATTATCGTTTTCTTTTTAACCATATGCTAGTGCAAATGTTTCTTCTTCTTTCTTATATGATAGAAATCATTATATATTTACTAGTAATGATAAAATAAAACGAAACGAATATAATTATTGCAAGCGCCCAGGGTACCAGTATTAATCACTTTGACAAGTGTTACAAGTTTGAACCCGTATGCTTCATATCTCCAGGACGTGTTTATCACTTTTGGCTTCTCGCAGTTTTTTACTTCACAAAAATTTAAACTACATAGAGGTGGTTCGTCTCATTAGTACGATTCTGGTATTATTCATAAAATTACATATATATACTTATATATATATCTATATATATATAGGTATATACTTGACCTATTCTAATTCACATTTTAGCATCACATCGAAGAAGTTGTGGAGGAGGTGAGTGTGACTCAGTGTGTCTGCGAGCGTCGTCTTAGCGGGCTGTTTTGTCCCCAGACAACATTCTTTTTTCTCTTTATTCCTTTTGATTCCTTTTTTTTTTGCATGGGCTGGGGGAGATGCCACTAATTTGCGGAGGTGAATTGAGCTCGCTGGAGTTGCACAAGTCGAAGTTCACGCTACCCGACGTGAGCTCGTGGAAGCTGAGTGACTTTGAAATGCGGGAGACGCTAGGCACAGGCTCCTTTGGGCGAGTTCGCCTGGCCCGCCGCAGGGGCACGGACGAATTTTACGCGGTGAAGTGCCTCAAAAAGCGCGAGATCATCAAGATGAAGCAGCAACAGCACCTGGCACAAGAAAAGGAGATCCTGATGAAGCTGAGCCATCCGTTTATCGTGAACCTGATGTGTTCTTTTCAGGATGAGAAGAAGGTGTACCTGATAATGGAGTTTGTGATGGGGGGCGAGATGTTCACGCACCTGCGAACGGCTGGGCGCTTCCCGGACGACGTGGCGAAGTTCTACCACGCGGAGCTCGTGCTCGCGTTTGAGTACCTGCATTCTCTGGACATTATCTACCGTGATCTAAAGCCGGAGAACCTGCTGCTGGACAGCAAGGGCCATGTCAAGGTGACGGATTTTGGCTTCGCGAAGAGGGTGACGGACCGAACGTTTACGCTCTGCGGGACGCCGGAGTACCTTGCGCCGGAGGTGATTCAGAGCAAGGGACACGGCAAAGCGGTAGACTGGTGGACGATGGGCATCCTTCTGTATGAATTCATCTCGGGCTACCCACCGTACTACGACGACACGCCGTTCCGGACCTACGAGAAGATCCTCGCCGGTCGGTTGAGGTTCCCGAACTGGTTTGACGGGCGTGCACGTGATCTTGTGAAGGGCCTGCTGCAGAATGACAATACACGGCGTCTGGGCACGCTGAAAGGGGGCGTGGCAGACATCAAAAACCACCCATACTTCAGCGGCGCGAACTGGGATAAGCTCTGCGCGCGCTATTATCCAGCGCCAATCCCTGTGAAGGTGCGGAACCCTGGTGATACAAGCAACTTTGAGAAATATCCTGATAGTCCTGTGGATCGTAATCAGCCTTTAACACCCGCACAACAGGCTGAGTTCAAAGATTTTTAATCCGATTTAGTCCAATATGTCTAGAGTTTATTCGTCGGCTTCTACTTATTGACTTTTTTAAAGAACTCTTCTTCTTAGAATTACTTATGATATTGCTATTACTTCTTTTAGGCACTCTTTTTAATTGGAAGCGAAAATAATAGGATCCAAACGAGACGTTATGACTGCTATTGGTTTACCAAGGGTTATGTTCAAAACGCAACTTTACCTTTAATTGAATCCTCTGTATTTTCTATTCAATGACTAATATCGTGTAAAAGAGAATTGTTGATTTATTTCTTCTTTTGTAGTTAACTCTTTGCTTTTCCAAAGATCTAACTATGCTGTATACATTATAATTGCCCCCTCGTTGACATTAACACCTAACACATATATAAAAGCGTGTTTTTAGCTATTTCTATCGGTCTTCTTCATTCATTATTATTTATCGTTTACTATTATTATTATTATTTTGAAGATACACGTATATATGGAAGTGCTTTCGGGTACTGTAAAACACACATCGTTCGTATATCCCATCTGCAAACAGCGTATTGTTAACGACGCAAAAACCCATAGTGTAAATCCTTACTGCTCAATGTGCTTAAAAAATGTGCGAACCTTGTATCGTTGATTTTTATAAGCATTCGCATTCCAAATACGTGGAAACGGGATAATTCGACAACGTCGTGGCCGCCTTGCTTTGCTTTCAAGTTGTGGTGTTAGTAGCATTTTTTCCGTACTAAAGTCTTTTTTCCTTTGTTTCCTTAGCTTTATTTTTTAAATTGGTTTGTGATGAAAGGCTTCACGAACGGTTTAATGCACTTTACAGGTTTACGCTTTTAGCTTAAGAATTGACTTCACACCTGAGTTTCGCGCTCCACTGGTATTTTTATTATCATTATTCCCTTCTTCCCCACCTCGACCCAGTTTTTAGGGATATGCCATTGCTGAGCGGTTTGTTTGTAGCCATCATCTGGTTGGTGGGGATCTTCGCTTTCGTCTCGCTCTTGCTGTGGGCTTTAGGGATGTGGTTCCGGGAAAAGCAGGGCTCTCTGTTGTATTTTCCAAACGATCCCCCCAACAGCCGAGATATATGCGCCTCGCCTGCTGATGTCGGGATTTCAACCTTCGAGTGCGTCTCTATTTCCACCTTGGACGGCCAAGTATTAAGAGGGTTTCTGATGTGGCCCCCCTCCTCGGCCTCGCCGTTTTCGATGGAAAAGGATTCGAGTCCAACGTTCACCAAACCCTCTAAGGGTGGGGCTACGCCGCCGTTAGCGCAAGGGAGCCTTCACCTTTCTACCGCGAAGCCCCCTTTCGTTCTGTTGTATTTCCACGGAAATGCCGGAAATGTCGGGCATCGGCTTGTTATCTCCAAGTCTTTTCTCATCACCTTGGGGTGCGCAGTGCTGATGGTGGACTACCGCGGCTTCGGCCTCAGTTCCTCCACCGCGATCACGCAAAAAGGACTCGAGCTTGACGCGCAGGCGTGTTTGGAATTCATCAAGCATGACGAGCGGCTTCCGAGGGATAAGATCTACGTTATGGGGACCAGCCTAGGCGCTGCTGTCTCTCTTCACTTGGCGGCGGAGCCGCGGAATGCGGGGGTGATTTCGGGCGTTATTATCGAAAACACCTTCACGTCCATTAACGATATGGCTGTCACTTTGGCGACTTTGGTGATTCGTCAGCTTTCCCTTCCATGCCCCGGCGTCGTGGTGCTCTTTGTCATCTACTACCTGTTTCCTTTGCTACTTCATTTGGAATGGAAGAATGCCGATATTTTGAAGAGTGTTTCGGTCCCGATGTTATTTCTCTCTGGTCTTAAGGATGAGCTCGTACCGCCGGAGCAAATGAGGAGTTTATACCAGGCCGCGTGCGCGCAAACCCATAAGGGCGACCCTCTTCGCCGCCTGGTTACCTTCCAGGAGGGAGGTCATAACGATATGTTCCTCTGTCATGGCTATTTCCAGATAATTTTGCACTTCGTGAAAGATGTAGAAAAAAGCAAAATGCAAGATTTTATCTAATAATCGAATAGTAAGAAGGGCTAGAGAGGGCTTCTTTATAAACTCTTGCAGTAATAAAAAGAGGGAATATGTTGGCCTGGTGTCGATGGGTATCTGAATTTGCTACGGGGAATTTTTTTTCCCCATTAGTTGCTTTTCTACGAGCTTTTAAAGGGACTGCATATAGATTTTTTTTGGTTCCCGGGCAGCTCATTGGGTGAATTTCTATTAACTTAGTTTTTATTTTGTTAATGGCTGTAATTTTCACACTCAATCCATTTACATCCTTCTTCCGCTTTTCCAGTGATCGCTGGGACGTGAAGTCTAGATAGGGTGTGTGTCTGTGTGTGTGTGGGAACCATCCAGCCCTCCCTCTTCCCCCTAAGTGGCCTCGAAATCTTGTTAAAAACTATTATCCCTTTCTAAAACTTCATTATTTATTACTCCTTTTTTTCTTTCTATCGTGTGTGTGTGGGGTGGGGTGGGGGGGGAGGACCAAAAAAAAGTGGTGAGTGTACACTCAAAAAAGAAAAAGGAAGGATAGGGTGTGTTGACCATATTTTAGCCCATGACTGCCTCCGAGAGTGTGTGGGAGGGCATCAAGGGTGTTAAGTTCAGCAAGCCAACACTGAGCTTTTTAAACGACTGCCTTGGCTTTCGCGCGATGGCGCCTGTCCAGGCTCGCGTCGTTCCTCTTCTTCTCACAAATTACGACGTCGTCGTCGAGGCGATTACTGGGAGCGGGAAAACGTTGGCCTATTTAATTCCCTGCCTAGAGATACTCCTACGGCCGGCCTGTCAGGGGGTCTGCCGGGCTCGCCGGAATGCCGTAATCGCAATGGTGGTCCTCCCCTCCCGCGAGCTCGCTCAGCAGGTCTTCCAGATCACGAAGAAAATGCTCCACTACATCACCAAGGAATACGAGGACAGAAAGACGAATTCCTTGCCGGATTATTCCTACCTATGTTACATCGGTGGGCGAGATATTAAGCTGGATGTAGAGGACTTTGAAAAGCACGGTGGGAACGTTATCGTGGGGACCCCTGGGCGGCTGTACGAGCTCTTTGTTTCCTCTAAATATTCCGGGCTGTTTGACTGCAGCTCTTTTGAGCTTCTTATTCTTGATGAGGCGGACAAACTGCTGGAGTTTGGCTTTAAGGCAAAGCTGGACGCCTTGTTAAAACGGCTTCCACGCCAACGTCGGACTGGGATGTTCAGCGCAACCCAGACTAAAGAGCTGACGGAGATCGCACGGGTGGGGATGCGAAATCCGGTCTCTGTTGTCGTCCGCATTCACACGATTGGGGCCGCCGCCCCCGCGGACGACGCCAAACCTCAGATCCCAGACCGACTTATCAACTACTACGCCTTCACGCGGGCCTCGGAAAAGTTAGACCGCCTGCTCGACTTCCTCGACGCGCATCGGCAGGAGAAGGTGATTGTCTACACGATGACCTGCGCGGGGGTGGACTGGCTGTACGAGGCCCTTAGTAAAGTTCTGCGAAAGGACGACGCGGCGAATATCTTTCCCTTGCACGGGCAAATGAAGCTCTCGCGGCGACAAAAAGTCCAGCGCGCGGGGATGAAGGCCTCGCGGGGGGTTTTAGTGGTCACCGACGTCGCCGCGCGCGGGCTGGATATCCCGGAAGTTGGCGTTGTCGTGCAGTACGACCCACCGATGGATCCGAGCACTTTTATTCACCGCATCGGCCGGACCGCGCGGATGGGAAGGCGGGGCAAGAGCTTAGTTTTTCTCCTCCCGCACGAGCTCGAGTACGTTGCCTTTATGGCGCTCCAGAACGTCCGGCTGCTCCCATTGGACGAGGAGCGGGACAGTATGGCGGCCGCGAGGGCCCTTGTCGAGCGGCTGAATACACGGCGGACACTGCTGAGCGCGCGGCCGGTGGACAAGCGAAAGCTTATTCATCAATCCCACCGCGAAAAGCAGCTCACCCGGCGGGAGCGTCGTGCCAAGCTCCACGAGGAGCACCTTCAGCGCACCTCGCAGCTCCGCACGGATCGAAAGGAGGTCCTCGGGGACCTCTGCGAGAGCCCGTCGGTGTTGGCCCTACGCCGGGCGGCCTGCAAAGACGAAAAGCTGCTAAGCCTAGCCACTCGCGCCTTCGTTTCTTTCATTAGGGCGTACAAAGAGCACGAATGTCGGCATATCTTCCGCCTTCAGCTCATCGACCTTACTGATCTCACGCATGGATTTGGTATTTTTAAGGTCCCCAGCTGCGGGGAAATTAAGCGGATGCGGATTCTAAAGGTCCCCCTCCAGCCTGAGTTCGACGATTTTGTCAAGGCGCTATCGGCGAAGGTTCGTGAAAAGCGCCAGCGCGAGCTCGAGCAGCGTAGTCAAAAAGATAAGGAAAGTACGACCGAGGAAAGGGAGGAAGGGCCTGCGCTTAAGCACCATAAGGTCGAGCGGAATGAGCGTCTGGAGGCCTTAAAGCGGGTTAAAATGACCCAATCGGAGCGCAGCCGCGCGTGGAAGCAAACGGAGCTTGACGAACTATTAAAAGATAGCTATTACGTGAAGAAGGAACGTCAAGGGCGTGTTAAAGCCCGCGTGGTGGATGAAAAGATGGGGGTGGATGCGATTGAAAACGCCCTGCTGAGTTCGCGTGAGCGGCAGGAGGCCGGGAAGGTTCGCCGGCGCGGCTAACGGAAAAGATTTGTACCGTTATTATTTCAATTTTAAATGTGAAAAGAGCAGGAAGGGGAGATGAACGAGGCTACCACCACCACCAATGGAAGTATTTAATTTCTCTTTTTTTTCCCCCTTCAAAAAAAAGAGAATCGCTAATCTATAAATTGTGGTCTTAATCGTATAAAAAGTTTTCGTTTAAATTTTCATTGCTTCTGTGGGAGTTTTCTCCGTTCAACGGAGAGAGGCTGCTCTTTAAAACACACCCTCACGCTTTAAATATCCATACCATTAACCCCCCTCAAAAAAAAAAAAACACTGCGGGATCAAATTGTTTTTCCTATTTTTCTTTTAGGATATTATTATTTTTAAGATGCTGCATCTACTTATTATTAATTTAGAATTTATTGGATTAATACCTTCTTCCTCTTCTTGATATCTTTTTCCTCGGCGTTCCGCTGGGGAATAGACCCGGTTTTGATGTTTAAGGACTATTATTCTATCCTAGGTGTCCCCCCCGATGCCTCCGCCGAGGCGATTCGGAGTGCCTTTCGGCAGCTTGCTCTTCAGTGCCATCCCGATAAAGTCCAACAAACCACTTCGGTAGGCTGCTCAACCGGATTATTAGCGAGCAATTCTGGCGTATCGGAATATTTACCCTTGTTAAAGTTCACAGATGTGCAGGAGGCGTACGAAGTACTTGGCGATGTCGCCCGACGATACCTTTACGATCTGAATTATGCCGATTTACTTCACCAACAGCGGGCTTTGCAGGAGGATTTTATGCGCGAGCAACAAAGAGAAAGAGAGCTTGCGGCCCAAAGAATGCGAGAAAAGTCTGTTGTTGTAGACCCCTTATTTTCAAAACCCCCCAATGGGGATCCTGCGGAGAATCCAATCAATCTCGGCGGTGCGAAGTTTAGCTCGACGGGAATCCCCAAGGAGCCCACGATGGAGCCTTCTTCCATTTCTAGTGAAAGCCCAGAGCCGTCTTATTTTCACCGAGAGCCCTCTCCGGATGGAAAGTACCACGATAGCGGGAAACCCCCGATGGAATCGCCAAAACGAAAGCCCAAAGCCCCGTCCACGATCTTTCCACCGTTGAAATTTTCAAAAGCTGCAAATCGTTCGACCAAGCGCGGACACAATGTGCCGCCAAAGCCTCTTTCTTCTTCTTCTGTGGAGTCTTTTTGTACATTATCATCAAGCATAGGTGCGGAGTCGCTCTCTGGGGAGAAAATTTCGATTTTACGAGGGATTTCCTTGGGGGTGCCCCTCATGACGCCTTCTCTTTCCCCTTCTTCCTCCACTGCGGGTGGAAAAAATCGAAGTCCTGCGGAAATGACGATGACAAGAGCTTGGAAAAAAAATATTTAAGATCTGAAGCCTTCTACCACGCCCGGGCTATTAAGCGAGCAATAGAGGTTTTCTTTCTGTGAGTAAACGACTCCGGTACGAAGGGATATCGAGCGCATCCGGAAAAAAATCTCCTTCACTTAAGCACGGGAAGAATAATGATAATATTAGTAAAAAAAATGTTCTTGTATCGAAATAAACGATTACTATATTTCCTTTTTGCATTCTTAATGTCTTAAGTATTGATTTATTCCTCTTCCCACGGAGAGAATTTTTTTTTTTTTTGCAATGGAAATGGCTTGAATCCTTTCTTTTTAAAGTAGGTTATATCACATAGAAGGCTTTGTCTAACAAGATCGCACAGCTAATGTCTCTTTTTTCCGGTGTGTATTTTGCTTGTGTAGCTGATTGTTATTTTTCATTTTTGTACCTCCCTTTCCATATTGTTTGTAGTGGAGTGAATATATGTGTGATGAAATTGCCATTGGCTAGTGGCTCTTTGACTTTCTTTTTCTTAAAATTTTCGTGAGGGGAAAGTAAAGAGGGAGCGGAAGATATGTGTAAAGTGCATTAATTTTGTGGGTGTGTGGGGGGGGGGGGGATTTGTAAAAAAAGCATCTAATACAATGACAGGTTCACGACAACTTTAGCCTAAACTTTACTTATTCGTCTAGAAGTAATAGGAATTATTTCCCTATTATGGTAACAGGTCGTTTCTTTTTTTTTTTTTTCACTCTGGTCCCCCTTCTTCTCACCATATCCTCTGTAGAGAGTGGTTTTATGAGAACCATTTATCTAAACTTTCACTTTGTAAGTCAAAACTATGAACTTTACAAACGAAATGTCTATGGAAAACGTATTTCAAGTGATAATTTATGTAAATTAGAAAGTTGGGATGACTTCGGTGTGCAAGTGATAAAGAATGTCTTTATGGACTTATTTGAATTGTGTGAAATAATCATAATAATACAAATGGGAATAAAACAAAATTGACTGACAATATTATTCACTAAACAATATCACATTTGCTTTGTTCTGCTTCCCCTATGGTGAGCTTTTGATGACTTTTAAAAAAGGCAGCATTTCACTAGTTCCAAAATTTAAGCGTCGTATCCTACATCAGACTATGTCATTAGCGAAATCGTAGTAAACTATAAAAATCATGGATGAGGAAATCCATTTTTTAAATAATTGGCTGAGCAATGCTCGTCAAGTTCATACGCTTGTTTCCGCATCCTTTTCCGATGTTGGCGGAGGGGGTAGGTCTATTCTTTTGCAGGAGCCCGTTCAGCGTTATTTAAACGATCTTTACACCAAATACGCAGAAAACACTTCCTTGCGAGCAAAGCTTCATTCCGGCAGGTCTTTGTATTTCTTAAGGTGCTTAACCGACGTCGATTCGAGGGCGAATTTTCTTCAAATAGCCTCCAATCCGTGTT